>JAABKJ010009484.1:0-11191 GCA_011634705.1 Andricus grossulariae
CGGCGGCGGAGTGCGCATGTGCGAGCGTCACTGGGTTGGAAGCGGCCACATTACGCCTGCTTCACGTGCATGCAATGACGCGTTTTCAAGGGGGGTCGGACAAAAAATATTTTAAGTATCACGTTTTTTTCCACTTACTTGTCACATAAATATATTAAATAATTTTATTTTTATTTCGAAATGTAATTTTAAAAATTCAAAAGTAAGACAAATGTGAGATTTATGCCCAGGTGAAAAACTTATATATAGTTTATCTAGATATTAGATATTAGTTTATCTAGATATTAGTTCGTCTAGATATTACCTAGATATTTCAGAGACGAATTTGGAGGTGTTTTTAGTTGTTCGATACGTCTCTTAGTTTTTTTTCTTTAATTACGTTAGTTTCAAATCCATATCTACAGGCACATATCAAATGTGCACTAACCAACAAATGCCTTATTGTTCAACAGATGGTTAGAATACAAAAAACAAAAAAGAGACCTCTGAGATATTTTCAAAAGGAACGAAATGGTATTGTCCATATTTCATTCCGACAATTACTTTTGTTATAACAATTGCAGAACTTTAAAAAATAATGTATTTTTTAAAAAATTGTTCAAACAAATAACAAAAAAAATGTATCTAGATATTTCGGAGACGAATCTAGAGGTGATTCCATTTTTCCAACACGACTCTTAGTTTTTTTTAAATTGATTACATTAGTTTTCAATCCATATCTACAGGCACACAGGCAATGTAGGCTAAACAACAAATGCCCTAATCGTTCAAAAAATGATTAGAAAAAAAAGAATCGCATCGAGATATTTCCTAGAGGAATGCAATTGTATTTTCCATTTTTCAATCCGACAATTACTTTGTTTATAACAATTGCATGATTATAAAAAATAATGCAATTGTTTGAAAAGTTGCTGAAGCGAAAAAAGATTTTTAAAAAAACGCATCTAGATATTTCGGAGACGAATCTAGAAGTGTTTTTATTACATTCTCATCAGAGAAGATATTAGATTTGTGTCAAATTTGACCCCCCCCCCCGCCTTCCCGTTTTTGTCAAATGCCCACGTTTTGAAACCCCCTTAACGTGAAGAGCAGGTTTTCACAAATGGGTTTGTCTGCTGTATGTATGTATGTCGGACTGTGAGCACGATAACTTTTGAAAAAATTGATCTATTAGATTGACCTTTTGTCTATTCTTCAAGTGTCCTAAGATGAAGGTCAAGTTTATTAGCCAACCATTTTGAATGAACATTCAAAAAGTTAGAGCATTTGCAAAATTTTTGAGACCACTTTGCTTCAAGATTTAAAAATTCTATGTGCGGCTATTCGTATTACTCGGAAACTCGAACAATTTATCTCCACGACTTTTTTCGACAAAAGGAAAATTAACAGTCATAGCATTTTCAAAATCCCCTGCAAAAAAAAAACGAAAATGAACATTTTAAGCCAAACAACAAACGATTTGAAAAATAGCCTAGAGAACAAAAACGTTGTTTTCTGGAAGCCCTACGAGACTATTATAATAGCTTTTGGATTTTTCGTGAGAAATGAAAATATCGAATTTTGATAGCACAAAGAATAATAAAAAATTCCATTTTACCGCCAAACTATGCAAGATACGAGAAAAAATGAATTTACAAAAATTGTGCACACAAAAAATCTGCAGATTTGTTTGCAATCAGTTTTTGATGGGATTCGTAGTTTTTGTTTCAATCGTAAATCGTAAAAAACAACAATGAAAATTAAAAAATTAAATTCTTGGACAAACGACACAAGCTACGAAAAAAAAATTTAACGAAAGTTGTTCACTTAAAAAAGAACTACAAATTTGTTATTGATTGTTTTTTTTTTTTATTAAACGCGTAGTTTTAATCGCAAGTTTGAGCGCGCCTAGGGAGCGTGGTTGTTGTGTCTTGGGCTTCGCTCTCGATAATGTATTTGCCTCGCGCTACACACTCGGATACTTTTTGCCTCGCACTTCGCGCTTGGCTTTTTTCGGTTTTCGCACATCGTGCTCGGCTTAGATAAAAAGAAGAAAAATACTAGCAAACATTATAGAATTGACAAAACCTCTACGTTTTCAGTGATTTTTACATTTCTTTTTATTTCAGATTAAAGAGGAAGTTTATTTACTGAAGGTTCTATTGGCCTTAAGAAACACATTTTCATTACAATACCCGCACACTTTTTTAAAGTCCAAAGAAAAACGCCTAATTGCTTAAGAAACAGTTTTGGTTAAACTTAATGAAAATGCAACCAAAAAATCGAAAGTTTCATTTCTTGTCAAACAGTGTTTGTTTTATTTATAAAAAAACTATATTTAAAAAATGTACATAAAACCTATACCTTCTCATTAGGATGAGAATGCATAAATTTGATTTTTTGTTTATCTTGTAATGTCACTTTTCACGATTAAAACAAAAACTACGCGTCATATAAAATAATAATTAGCAACAAATTTGTAGATCTTTCTTGAATGGATAATTTTTGTCTAACAATCTTTTCGTGTCTTCCATAGTTTGACAGCTAAATGGATTTTTTTTTGTTATGTTTTATGTGGTCAAAATTTTAATTTTCGATTTTTCAAGAAAGTTCAAAAAGTTGTTACGATAATCTCATAGGGAATTCAAAAAGTAACGTTCTTCTTTTCGTGCCTTTTTTCATATCGTGCGTTGTTTGGATTAAAATGTTCATTTTCGTTTGTTTCTTTGGATTCTGAAACCGCTAAAACTCTGATAATTTTCTTTTTATCGAAAAAAGTTATTGGGATAAATTTTTCAGATTTCCGATTACTACGCACTGCCATACATAGCATTTTAAAATGGTAAAAAAGATGTTTTTAAAATTTTGAAAATGCTCTAACTTTAGGAGTTTTTATCAAAAGTAGCTGGCTAACGAACTTGTCCTTTTATTTTAGGGCTTGAAAAAATGTGCAAAAGCTCAATCCAATCTGATAATTTTTTCGAAAGTTATCGTGCCTACAAAAAGACTACAGACTACAACCTACAGATGCGTATTTTTTTGTTTTAATCGTAAAAAATAACATGAATGTTAAAAAGAAAAAAAAACAGAATCGAGCTATTTTCGAGATGAATGCAATCGGAGTCGAATCTAGAGGTGTGTTCAGTTTTCCGACACGATTCTCAGTTTTCCTTAAATTAGAGAGATTGATCAGCAGCCTGGGTCGGAGCAGTGTTGCGGAATGAACGTGTTATTTAAATGAGTAACACGAGAATTCTAGATCAATCTAAAATATCTATACCTTAAACCTATATACCTATCTACCCTTCACCTATATACCAATCCACACATCACTACTTTCCAACCGAGCAATTCACGCCTACGCCGAAAGGGAAACGTTCATGATATAATACTAATAATAATAATTTTTGTCATCAGCGCATCAAGATACATGGATATACGGAGTTATGTTAATTAATCGGAGGTATGTGATTTTCGGAAGTTTATCCGTATTTCTTCTTCATTATTATTCTTAATTTTCTTCCCGTTCCCTTGACAAACATTTGTTCTCGTTTTTCCTATTCATGAAATTACAATTGCTAGTTGCTTTTTGTTGGACTTTCCACATTGAAATTTCCCTTTCATATATCAATTTATTTCTGTTTTATAAATTATATATGTCAGATTATTACTGTGCGTTTCTTAATAATTTACGTGGTACGTTGCATCTTTTTTTATTACAAAACCTTCCCACTGAATCTTGATAATATTTTTGAAACTTTATAAGTCCGAAGGTCATTGTACGAGACTGATTCCAACTTCGTAAAATCGTTAATAAGTTTGCATTCCGAAAACCAATAACTCTATCTAATAATTGGTAGTCACAGTGTTCCTCCTCGTTAGGAATTGCGCCACGTTTCAAGTCCACGGGGAACTCTCCTTCGTTTGTGAACTCCCTCCCCCCCTCCCACCTCTCTTACCACCCACTTCTCTCCACAGTAAACTTCTCATTGAGTATCAATTGAGTATTAGAAAAAATATTACAAGAAATATAGAAACATGAATAGAATAGAAAATAGAAAAACTTATAATTATTTGACAAAAAATATTAAACGAAAAAAATTAATATAATGGTAATTCTAATCAATAGGGCGTTCGATTTCTTAAATTAAAAAGTTATCAACGATAAGGAATGCAAATAGTATTACATGTAGAGAAATAGAGTGGTGCCCATTCGGCAGGAGTAGAGCTCGGTGGATTCCCTAGTCTGGGGGAGGCGTGAGGGTCCGACGTATTAAAAAAGCAGATTTGGGTTCGAATTTTAGAGCTAGAAAAGCGTAGAAAAATATAAATAAACGCTATCACAGACAAATCGTACCGAATTACGAATGAAAATTTACGTGCGTTAGAGAATTCCAGGAACGGATACAAGGGACCATTCATAAATTACCTAACAAACTTTTGCCAAATTTTTACACCTCCCTTTCCTCAAGTGAAAAATCGTAAAAAAAGGGGGTTCGACATCCCCCGCCCATGTAACCGTCAAACGGGGTGATTTCGGACATGTGAGGTAAATTCGCACGTTCCTAAATTGATAGCTTAAATTATTTAAGGGGGTTTTAACCAGAATCTAGAAACAGTTAAAGCCTTAATAAAGCCTTAAATGGCTCTAAATTATGCTTAAAACCCCCTTGAGTTATTTAGACGGTACGTAATTTTTTCAAATATTTAGTCATGTCTTATTAAATACAATTTAGTTACTTAATGCAAGTACATATCACGAATTATTCAATATTCTTTATGTTTCTAGAGTTCATTTTAAAGCGAAAATTTTTCACTGGCGTCCTGAATTTTCTATGCGTGTTATTTCAGTGAATAATGGTATTTATTATTATTAACCGGTATATTTGGTTATGGATTTTTCTCGATTTGTCGATAAATAAAAAAAAGGAAGTAAGATAACATAAATATTAGAAAAAAAAACAATTGCAATCATAATGAAATCCTATAAAATGTAACAAAACTAGGTTTTACCATTTTCTGAAATATTTTTTTAAATCACGTAATTTTATATTTTTGAAAACAATTTATAAGATTGAATTCCTTTACTAAAAGTTTGAGATATTTCTACTGCCTGATTAGTCTGTCATAAAATCTATAAAACTGAATCACTAAATCTATAAATGTATATTTAGTAAATAGTACAGGATAATGTTGGCGTGGTAGCAATTTCCAAAATTGTGAGAAATCCTTTTTTATGGATATTTTTCTAGAAAATGATCAAAAGGAATCAAAATACTAATCTGATATTGAAGTCTTTATAACTTTATTATAATCTTGTATTGTAATTACTAAACTTTAATGCTATACTATAATTTTGGATACATGGATTTCCTATAGGGTTGATTTACTAAAAATATTACGTAAAAGTATCAGTTTTCCACCCCCTCTTATTCATGGAACAAATCGTATTATTTTTCCGAAGCCCATCCCCACAAAAAAATCTGTTGAGCTGTGACGTAGTTTATGCACGGCCCCCAAGAGATTAGCAGCGTTGATGATTTTGTTGACAGAAAAATATGTAGGGTATCGCGGGGTTAAAAGTTCAAAAATTTACTTTTCATAACACTGTGTCCAAACGAACGTAGGTATTGCCTTGATTTTTGCATTGAAATATATGTAAGACATTAAAGTTCCCAATTATAACCATAATACAATGTGCATTCCATCTATTACGTTATGTATATTTTTCTAAACGCTGTCTAATGATACTTCTTGACCCACATGTGTGGGGAAATGTTCACAGCGGTGGGGTAAAAAGTACCAACATAAATGAAACAAAATTTCTAATTTTAAATTGCACAGGAGGAACTCACAGTGCATCTAAAAAAATAATATAAGTTTTTAGACAACTGATATGCTCAGATACTTATTCGTCGTCACTTTCGCAATTCACAGATGAAAATTTTCGATTGCCAGTTCACAACAGACATTTCATGAGCCCAGTTTCTGCATACGTGAAACTGGATCCATTGCTCGCCTGGAATCCTTTCAGAATAAGCTTCACATCAGGCAGACGATAATAATCAATTTTTTTTAAACAGGTATTGATTATGAAATAGCCTAATGCCATACAAAGTCTGGGGTAGAAAGTGCCACTTGGCACTTTTTACCCACACACATTCTCATTATTTACAATAAACTTTCCTGAAACAACACAAAATATTATTATTAGTAAACTATCTGCGCTACAAGAATACATAATTACGCATTAAATTACACCTACTTCATGACAATGGCACGTAAGAATAAGTGTTGGTACCAAAAAGAAACGGTGACGATAAAACTACTTTCTGCACAAAAGAAAAACTGGACCTTACCCACTGTCTCAAAAACAGCTTTTAGCGGCTGCTAACGACTATTAAGAGTTTATGGTGATTCGAACGATCGACGGAAAATATGAAGTCGAGTAAAAAATGATTTGTTTATGTGATATCGTATGTGGCCCTTTTTCCCCGCGACACCTTTGACCCCGCTCTACCCTACCTATTGACATTGCAAAGCAGACTGACTTTTTCCCCCATAAATAGCCCTTTGTAATTTAAATGGCTCTGCTTCGTATATGAAAGGTAAAAGAATGTTTGTACGGCGGGTTTTTCTGGCACACCAAGTTGTGACTGTGGGTTATTTTCTCAGGGTGATGGTGAAGAAGAAAGGATCTTCGCTTTGCCAGTCATAAATTCAATGTGTGCTATTGGAGAAATGAACAACTCCATTGAATAATATCAAAAACTTGCTGTATTTTTTGTTCATCATTACTGAGATTTGAAGATGATTTTGTCAGACAACTTGGCACAATTTGATAAAACTTATTTTAAGTTTATTTTTTACAGTGTTGACATCTTTTGTTAAGCATAATAATATGTTTCTTTACTAATGGTTATTAATTCGTGCTAAATATAGGATTACGGAATTTCACGTGTACACTTAAGCCATTTCCAGTTTTTTTCAGATTACAGAAATTTCCGTAATATTAGCCCATACGGTATTCTTGACCAGTTTTTCAGATGGAAAGTTCCTTAATACTAAACAGAGCCTGAATTATTTCAACAAAATGACCTGTGCTCCCGCTAAATGCGACATACCATTTCCGAAGTATTTTTTAACGCTCTGCATACTACTAATCAGCAAAACTGCATCTTGTGCCACAAAAAGCATTTTTTTTTTAATTGGAAAATTATTAATTGACATTTCTGTGTACTATGCGAGAGCCTATCACTGTAAATAATGATTTGCAATATCAGGGAATGGCCATTCAGTCTGTTCGCAGAAAAATCTTCCCGTTCATTTCTCGGGTTTCAAAGATTTCTACAGGTCAGTCCAATTTTTAGAATAAAGTTTTCAAGAATAAACATAAATCAAAGCATTCAAAAGCGTCAAATCATAAATTTTGATTCTACAAAATGGAAAATTGAATATTGAAAACTTTTAATGTTTAATTGAAATTTTTAATATTTTACAATTTTAATTCGGAGGCATACCCTCAGAAATAAAGAAATAATCTTATTTTGATACGCCATATGGTACAACACCAAATTGGAATTATTTAATATTCAGTCATTTTAAATTTAAGTTAAAAATATGTTTGTTAAAACAAAACGAAAAATATGCGGATGAAATATAAATTGATGTATGACCACATTTCGTTGAAATATTCATTAAAATATATTTGTGGAATCGAAAAATCTCATTTTTAGTATGAATACAAAATTGAAACCTCCTCTATATTCATACTTTTCATTGCAATAAAATTTGCCCGAGGTATATTTTTGCATACACATATGGGGGATTCTACTAGAAGGGATCCTTTTGAGTCTGACTTTTGTAGTAAAAAAATGTTTAGATTTTTTTCCTTGACAATAATTCGCATGACCTTCCAAAGTGAGAAGGTGATTTTTGCAAAATTAATTTCCGCAAATAATGATTGAGGGTTCATTTTAGGGGTAATTTTCGATTCCTCTAGTTGTAATTTTTTTTCTATTCACCCGATTTGATTAAAATTGATATACGGGGACTTTAGGGTATTTTAGTGCAATGTTTAATTTAAAAAATCTTGAACATTTGTAACAAATGAAGTCTTGGGACTACTGTATAGTAATGCCACGATGAATGTTTATAAGGGAGTTATTTGATTTAATTTGTTTATATTGTCAATATTGTCTAATAAATATACGTTTTCGGTTATTAATGTTAGATTACAACACAGGTGTAATATTCTCTCAAGTAATCATTTTTAGAATTCAATTTTCAAATTTTATAATTTATAAATTACATAATATAACAATCATAAAATAGAAAAAAGAAGTACAAATATAACGTAGAAGTTATTTTTCGTAACTGGAATGTTCATCTTTCACTCACTTTTTCAGAAAAAGTGTTACCTATACATAATATTTCAATAATTACCGGTATAATAACAAACCTTTCTCAATTTGATCTTTTGATTTGAAATAAATCGTAAAGTTAAAACAAAATCACAAGAAAGGATGATTTTTTCATGACTCAGAGTGATAACGTGTATAAAATTGAGTATTTACTATAAGCCTATGTATATTACTTCCATCATATTTATAGTAAAATCGCTATAGAAACTTGTAACAGCCCGGGTGAAAAAATTTTGGTACGGGATTGATCTAGGAAAATCGTATGGGAGTGATCTCTCAGAAAGTATAGTCAAAGTACGGCATTTGAGACGATCCAATACTTCATGTATGTTTGAATGAAGTATAGTGGATGTATAGCTCAAATATAGACAAAGTATAACAATGTATAGTTGAAGTATAGGTGAAGTATTTTTGAAGTATATCTCTTAAGTATAGCTCAAGTATGTAGATTATATCTGAAGTATAGAGAAAGTATGGCTAAAGTAGGTATAGCCGTATTCTTGCTGATGGGAAATAATCAGTTATATGAAATACATGAAAATAGAGATCCAGAATCATGATTTTCACAATGTCAAACAATATTTTTTGTAAATTTTAAAATAAGTAATATGCAAATAAGTAAAATGTTAATTGTAACATAAATTGTTTACCTTTATATTATGCGAAATTTTGAACTAAAAATTTCACCCGAACCAACAATTTTATTAAACCATGTTATGCTACTCATATTATGTTTAGGAATTAAAGATTCTGGATCTCTTACCAATATATATGACATAAGAGTCCTATAAGTTGTCCATTGTATATCCGTTGCATATTGTATATCCTCGCGAATAATATTTGACGCATATTTGACTCACGAAATCACTTGAATCACGAACTTTTTAAATTTTTGGACGAGCTGTCATTTATGATACATTATGTTTTATCACGGTGCTAGGGTATCTTGAAGAATAAATGAGCGCAATTATATGTCCGATACTTTTGCTATACTTGAGTATAAATGATGTATAATATGTACTTCAGTTATACTTAAGTATAGATGAAGTGTATCAAATACTTCACCTATACTTCAGCTATACTTCAGCTATACTTCAGCTATACTTCAGCCATACTTCCGCTATACTTCCACTATACTTCAGTTGTACTTCAGCTATACTTCAGCTATACTTCAGCCATACTTCAGCTATACTTTAGATATACTTTATCTATACTATTTCAATATACTCGAAGTACGGGATCGTCTCATTTACCATACATTTTTTATACTTTGGAAAGTCAATGATTGATCACTCTCATTATTATGATTTTTACGCATGGTGAAGCACGCGAATATCACTTTTTCGGTTAATTGGCAGAATTTTATTTCAAGAGGACTCATTCATACAAGCAGTTTTATTTTAATTTCAATATAAATTTCAATACAGAAATAAGGAAATTAAGTGCAATCAGTTAACACTGTTATATTTAAAAATAAAATAAACTTGTTTAACAAAACAATACTGAAATTATTGGAAAAGGGGTCGTCGCGGTGCGGCATCCCCGACCCCTTTTCAATGACTTTCTGTTAAGGGGTTTTAGGCCTTTGGGGAGGGGGTAATTTATGTTCAACGTGGAAAATTCGTAATATGAGTGTATTTCAAAAAACATGGAAGAAAAGCGAAATTTTCGATAGCAACAATCTCGATTACTGGATAACTGTAAGCGAGCGACACTTTTTTGGGCCAGATTCGTGTTCAGCATCAAAAAATACATAAAATATGTGAGCTTTAGTAAAATCGAGGGTGATCGACCTTTTATGCAGTTTTACTTTTTTTTAACATGATAAAAAATCCCTTTCCATCAAGATTAAAATATAAAAAAATTTTGCTTTCGAGCTGATGTATTGCTTAATAGATACCAAGAAAGTTTGATTGAAAAGAAGCTTCCAGTTATGAGAAAATATTAGGCGAATGTGATCATGTCGGGTTGACACTGTTTTTTACCCTGTCCGAGTCGAATTGAGTCAGTGATAGGACATGAAATACTCAATTAAAAAATAAATTGATGATCCCTCCCACAGTTGTTGGAGTTACTTAATACAGGGGAAAAATGTTTGACAAAAAAAATCATTCAGTGACATGTCCCCTAGATCTTGAGTTGATCAAGACAGAGAAAAAAAGTTTTATCAAAAAAGGTTATTCAGTTACGAAAAAATCAATCTTCAATAAGACGGTGTCACATTGTGACAGACGATTTTTCGCTTTTGGGTAGTGATAAATAATCAAATGTACATTTTGTTGTTGTTGAATCATGAAGATATCGGAATATATGCCTTTCGTGAATGTGATAAAAAATGTTTTGATTACAAAAGTCTAAGATGTGTATTTGAATTTTTGAGGATTTTCTAGCAAGAAACCTCATTCTCGAAAAATTTTCAGTTAGCTCTTTTTGCCTTTCGACCCTTCATATATTCTTGATTTTCAAAAGCAGATAAGCCAAGAAGACTAGTGAATTGGCTGGTTATTTGGTTTTGCTTGAATATATAAGCCTAATGATACAAGGTAGGAAGTCCAAACAAAAAGTCGTGAAAATATTCTTAATTTTATAGTATTGTAGTATATATATAATTAAAAACTAAAGGTTAAAAACCACCGCAGGGTCCCACTGGGAGCAACTGTCATCTAAAAAAAAGAAAATGACACCCGCACCCAGTAGGACCGGTGTAAATCACACTCATGGCCACGTCTCACAATCGTGAGATGGGTGGTCACAGGACACGACGAAATCACAACGACAGGCCGGCGAAA
>JAABKJ010009485.1:0-11191 GCA_011634705.1 Andricus grossulariae
AATTCCGTCAATTCTGTGGATTCCATGAATTTCAAGAATTCCGTTAATTCCGTGAATTCCATGAATTCCTTGAGTTCTATGGATTCCTTGAATTCCATGAACTCCTTGAATCCCATGAATTCCTTGAATTCCATGAATTCTTTGAATTCCTTTAATTCCACGAATTCCATGAATTCCAAGAATTCCTTGAATTTCATGAATTCCATGAATTCCATGAATTCCTTGAATTCCATGAATTCCAAGAATTCCATCAATTCCGTGAATTCCATGAATTTCGAGAATGCCGATAATTCCGTGAATTTCATGAATTCCTTGAGTTTCATGGATTCCTTAAATTCCATGAATGTCTTGAATTCCGTGAATTTCTTGAATTCCATGAATTTCTTGAATTCAATTAGTTTCTTGAATTCCTTGAATTCCATGAATTCCATGTCTTTCGTGAACTCAATGAATTTCGAGATTTCCATTAATTCCTTGAATTCCATTAATTCCTTGAATTCCGCGAATTCCATTAATTCCTTGAATTCCGCGAATTCCATTAATTCCGTGAATTCCCTCCATTCTGTGAATTCCATGAATTTTGGTTATTCCATGAATTCTGTCAATTCCATGAATTCCGTGAATTTCATGAATTCCGTGAATTTCGTGAATTCCATGAATTCTGTGAATTCCTTGAATTCCATGAATTCCATGAATTCCTTGAATTCCATGCATTCCGTGCATTTTGCGAATTTCTTGAATTCCGTGAATTCCATGAATTCCGTGATTTCTATGAATTCAGTGAACTCCATGAATTCCTTGAATTCCTTGAATTTCGTGAATTCCTTGAATTTCGTAAATTCCTTGAATTCCATTAATTTCGTGAATTCCTTGAATTTAGAGAATTCCGTCAATTCTGTGGATTCCATGAATTTCAAGAATTCCGTTAATTCCGTGAATTCCATGAATTCCTTGAGTTCCATAGATTCCTTGAATTCCATGAACTCCTTGAATCCCATGAATTCCTTGAATCCCATGAATTACTTGAATTCTTTGAATTTCTTGAATTCCATGAATTCTTTGAATTCCTTGAATTCCATGAATTCCATGAATTCTTTGAATTCCTTGAATTCCATGAATTCCATGAATTCCATGAATTCCAAGAATTCCTTGAATTCCTTGAATTCCATGAATTCCATGAATTCCATGTCTTTCGTGAACTCCATGAATTTCGAGAATTCCATTAATTCCTTGAATTCCGCGAGTTCCATGAATTCTGTGAATTCCCTCCATTCTGTGAATTCCATGAATTCCATGAATTTCGGTAATTCCATGAATTCTGTCAATTCCAGGAATTCCGTGCATTTCATGAATTCCGTGAAATCCACGAATTTCTTGAATTCCTTGAATTCCATGAATTTTGAGAATTTCATTGATTCGTGAATTTCGTGAATTCCATGAATTCCTTGAATTCCTCGAATTCTATGAATTCAAGTATATGATACATAAGAGTTACTGGCTACTGGACTTGTATTGTAAAATTGCAATAAATGTGAGGTACCATACCAATACCAGCATTTAAAAACTACAACATTATGTATTGTAGCGTTACCTTAAGTTTCGGAAATAAACTTCCAATGCATTTATTGGAAGTTTCCAACATAAATCATTAACAGTGTAGTCATAACGATAGAGTAAAGACGGTAAATCCAAATTCTCCATTATTATTTCCAAGTTAGTGGCCTTCACATTCCAAAATATTCAATAACTGTGTATGACACTTCTTGGCTGATGTACATTTGTGGACGTGTCTATATAATCAGCTCCTATAAATAAAGTTTTATAAGCAGCAATTTTTTTAAATACGAATTAATGAAAAATGATTAAATTTACAAAGCCTTGGAATCAGAGAAATGAGTGGTTGACTTTTTGGTGTATCATCAGTCATTCTTCATTGACTCAGATTTAGAGAACAATCATGCATATCACGCGAATGGTACTATTGTTATCAATATACAACACAAAGATGTCCAATATAAGGCCGACTGATTTAGTTCTTCCTAGAACTGCTGGCCCACGCAGTTTATCAGTGCACAGGCAGTCTCAAAAATGCGTCGCCAGCAGTAAGCGAGAGCGACTGAAGTGGAAGAAAAATCCAACAGAAATGGCTTACACGGCCCTGACTATTGACGTTTCCAACGACTGATTTAGTGCCACGGCCAGTACGAGGCAGCCCCCGAAACTGGCCTTATATTCGACTTCATGTGTATTCTTTTTCGTTAATCAAACGGATTCAGCTAGATTAATTAAACATTTAAAATCAAAACAGTTGAGTTTTTGAAAAAGAGGTATGAAAATTCTAGCTAAAATTAAAATAAGAATGAGAAAATTTTAAATACGTGGTTTCTAAGTTACAATTTACAACATGCAACAATAAAAAACATATAATTTCTTACGCATATATTTAATATTGAGAAATGAAACATACACATACAGAATAGAAATAAATATTTTTACTCTCTTTGTAATTTGTTGCCACCATTAACACGCCATAACGATACTCATAAGACTGATAGGTGCCTTCTTAGTATGAAATTCTTCATCTTCCCTCTGTTGCGACATTTTCGTCAATAATTCCAGTCATCCGTCGACAATTCTAAGATGATGCATGCCATTATCTTACAGTCGCTTTCTGCTTATAAATAATTTCAAATATCTATTGCATTGAAATCAATAATCATCAGATAAGGGTGCATAATAAACTGTCCTATGGATGCTTTCGTATAATTCCGCATAGTTTTCTGAGAAATTGTAGCGGAGGAACCTAGCCACATTTAATATTTATGTCACCGACAATTTGCATAATTCTCCTCAATTTATAGTTTGTATCGAGAAAATAGGGATAGCGATAAATCTTTCAGGCTGACGTGTTACATCTATTCTATTTTTAAAAAAATTTCGCTTGATCCTTAAAGAATTTTACTCTTATGTTAAAAAATGTACGAAAAACATTGCAAGTGACAGTCATTTATTCTGGACGTAACGAAATTCGATTGAAATTTTTATTTGAAAGAAACTTTTATATTTCTTCTTCTTTGTTAGTTACATTATAGTCATAATGACTGTGCGCTTGATTGATAATTACATGCAATAAATAAACCAATGCTTAGGTTTATTTAAATATTATGAAATTTTACTTGAATATTATTGCGCTTTTTTGTTTTATAGATAGACAGATAAACGTTTATTTTCCGGCCTGCTAGCCTCAAATAATTGACTTGCTTACACTTCCATTTTTTTACAGAATTTTCTCAAAACTAACGCTTAAAAACTAACATTCATCCACAACTTATCTCTAAGACCCACGCTCTTATCGTCTTGCCTTCCTCGTTTCGCCTCGCCTCGCACGCATGTCCCTACTTTCTCGCTTTTCCTTGCATTGACAAACTCTACCTCCGCGGCTAATACCTAATACTTATCTACTATTTAAAATATTGGCATTTTATTTATATCTACTTTCTCTCCCATCTACAATCTTTTATTCTCCATTCTTCTTCCTCCTTCCTTCTCTTCTTCTCCATCTTATACAACACCCTCTTCACCTATCCTACTGTTCTTTTTCCCCCCTTTCATGCATCAATGCCACCATGCTTATCCCACTCCTAACCCTCTCCTTTAAGCTGATGACTTCCTTTCTATCCTTTCTCACACAAATATTGAACTCTCTCCCTTGGCATAATCCACCCATAGTTCTTGTTAAACCATTACCCTCTAATTCTCTCTTCCCCTGCTGTATTCTCTCTCTCCATGCTGTTTTTTCAAACTATCTCATACACCTTCTTCCCTTCCTGGTGCATCCTTCTCACTTTATCCATCTGCAGTCAATTCGTTGTAAAATACCTTTCCCTTTCAACTTTCATCTTCTCACCTCCTCTCCGTTTCTCCTTTTCCCATCAACTCTTCCTAACCAGCTTACTTCCCCCTTTTCTAAAAATGTCTCCTTATATTTACACGCTCCTGATACTTCTCTATCGCCTCCCTCGTCCGGCTCACCCTCTCCCTCGTCGACATTTCTTCCCCACCTTGCCTTCGCCGCTCTCCCCTCTTATTCACAACCCTAATGGCTAATGGTCTGATTCTACCTTCTCTTCTGCTGCAAATCTCTCGTCTTCACCCACCCTTGCATATTCATGACTCCATAGTCTATCATCGGTACCCCTACCTTATTTACGTATGTGTGTTCACCCTCTTTGTCCCCTGTTTCCATACCATTCGCCACCACCCAGTCTCTATTCTGTTTAGCTTTTCATTATTTAAAGGTACACTCAACTCCCGATATAAAAACTGTTTCGGGGATGGCTTGCAAGTAGCCTTGATCCTAAATCGGGGGATGCAATCGTAGACAGACAGGGGCGTGGAACATATTAGGTACCAGATGCGCGAGATTTACTGTACACTGCCCCTGTGTCCCTACGGTGCTGGTTGGTTGAGCAACCATCTCTTGACCCCGCGGGCTCCTCCAGGCTTATCTGTCTCTGCGAATTTTGCGGGGGCCAGCAGTTCTAGGAATTCGTAATTCAGGGATTCTTTTATCAAGAGTTGAGTGTATTTTATATCTTAAATTAGAAATTTTGAAAATTGAATATACAAATAGTCATTTTTAATGAAAAAAAATCGCTCGCAATTAGTATTTTTTTTTTTTAATTTTAATATAATATCATGAAGATTCAAGGCACTCTTCAAATTTTTACATTTTTAGGTTACGTTAAGTTTTTCAACGGAAAATTAGGATTTTTAAACAAAAATCTTCAACATGTCTTATCTTGAACAATTTTTGTTTGAACCAGATCTCAATTTTTTTTAAACTTTTACGTTATATTAGCGTTTTGAGCAGGATATCACTTAGTTAAGATAAACAAATTATATCATAAATACAAATTGTTCCTCATGTTATTTCAGTGTTTATCGTCAGATATTATGTGTATTTTCAATAAAAATTAATTGAATTTAAATAATATTTACAATTTTTTCAACAAATTCAAATTGAGTTGGTGTGTTTCACCTGAACTATGTATTTTTAAACAAAAATCATTAGATTTCAAATAAGATTCATAAGTTTTTAAGAAATTTAGGTTTGGTTAGCTATCGGGTTTTATCGGAAAAATCGATATATATTTCAAAGAAGATTCACCGTTTTGAAACAATTTAAGGTTATGTTAGCACTTTTAACCGGTAATTGGTTATTATAAACAAAAACATTAGGTATGAAAGAAGATTGAAAGCGTTTGAAATTTAAGAGAAATGTATGAAATGATTTTGAATTTGAAACGTTACAATTCAAAATATTTTAGAAAAGTAAAATTTTGAAAAAAAGACAATATTTCGAATATAATGAAAAGGCATTGAACTTGTATCACTCCCAAATAGAAACGTTCAAAATTAGATGATTTGAAACTGAAAAAATTTAAAACAGAAGCTTTCAAAATTCAAAATATTTTAACTAAATATTTTAAATCTTGACAATTTCACTAGGAAGGAGTTGAAATTGAAAACTAAATTGAATATTTCCTTGTAAAAGATACTAAAATTATATAAATCTAAATTTTTATTCAATTGAAAAAAATGTGATTTAACGTAAAAATTCATTATAAAAACTTTCCTAAAATCAAGAAATAAATTGACCTTTATTTTCACTGTTTAAAATCTTACAATTTTTAATTGTAAACCTTTGAAATCGAATTATTCGGGAAAATATAAAAAAATGGTAAATATTAAAAATAACAAAAAATATTATACTTTTCGAAATTCAATCAATTCAATTTTAGTCAGTTCCAAGTTTGATAATTTTATATTTAAGTACTTCAAAAAGATTGGTTTCAATTTTAAACGCACTCAACTTTCTGGTTTCTTAAATTCTTCGAAATCGTAGACTATTAAAATGAAAGACATGATAGTTGCCTCCAGAATAAATTTGAAACAATTCAAAATTGAGACTATAATTTCTCAAATTCAAGCCTTAAAAATAAGCAGATTTTAGAACCAGGCATTGAATATTGAACTTTTTTTTTATTTAAAAAATGTCCAGAAAGTTCGACATTCCATACACAGTTTAACGAAGAAAAAGAAAAACAATTTTGCTGTTGAATAATTGAATGCTTCCTTTAATTTTTATTGATTTGAATTTTAGGATTCTGGATTTTCATTGTAAACACTAAATTTTAAATTTTTCCCTATCATAAGTTCAAATTTGGGATTAAAAGTTGAATGGTTGAATTTCGAAAATTATAATTGACAATTTAAAAATGAGTGGTTTCTAAATGATTAACTTCACTCAAAGTGATAAAATTTTTGATGGTTGGAGTACAAAAAAGTTTAATAGCATAACACTTCGCGGCTAAATATTTTTCCAGTCATAAAGGGTGTTCGAATTTGTTTAAGTTTCAAGTGTCTGATGTATATATTTTTTCAATTTTTAATATTTTCCGTTTGAAATTACTTTTTATTTCAAGTTTTTTTCTAGAATAATCATATAGTAAAGGTACAGAATTGAAAATGTTTCCATTATACACGATGAAAAAGTCAAATTTATTTTTTGATTTTAGAAAAAATTGTCGAATCCATTTTTATTTCAAATCATATATATTTTTAATTCAGTAAAAATTATGTTTCTAGAATTTCACGAAGCTTTTACTTTAAATTATTCAGTTTAGTTTTCAATTTTAAATTGTCAATATTGCCCTGTTTCAAAACTTCACCTATCTCAAATATTTTGAATTAGAACGTTTTCAATTTGAAATAATTTAATACATTTTTCTTGAATTTTAAACGCTTTGAAGAAAGCTTTGGAGAAAAATTTATATTTTTTGGGCAAAAAAAAAAAAAACTTTTGGAACGACAAAAATCGAAATTTTTTGATAAATCCTCGCCATCTTTTGAAAATCAAAATCTGGCTACACTCTTCGTTCACAAACTCCTTATAGGAATATATTAATTGAATCTAGGACGCGTAGTTTTTGATTCAATCGTAAGAAATAACATTGAAAATTAGGAAATTAGATTTTTGGAAAAACGCCATGAGATATAAACGAATGAATAGACAAAAGATGTTTAAACCAAAGAGAGATACAAATTTGTCATTTATCAATCATTTTTTAATAGAACGCGAAGTTTTTGTTTCAATCTTGAGAAATAACATTAGAAATAAAAAAATGCAATTTATGGGAAAACGACAAAAAAAGGTAATAAAAAAAAGAAGAGACAATAGTGGTTCGTCCAAAAAAAATTTAAAAACTTGTTATAAATGTTGGTTATAAAAATGCAAAAAAAAAAAAATTAAGTTTTTGTGGAAATGACACAAGACACAAAAAAAATTTTATTTAACAAAATTTCTTTACCAAATTACATCTACAAATCTTCTCAAAACCACTTTACGCTAGGACCCTTATTTTCGGTTGAAATCGTTAAAAATAAAACTGAAAATAAACAAATTAAAATGGAAAAACGACACAAGTATCAATAAAATGTTAATTAACAAAATTTTTATTTTTTTATAGGCCGAAAGAGATTTGACAAAAGAGAATTCACAATCAGCAAATTACAGTTGTCGATGTTTTGACCTTTAATTTTAAAAGGTCTGTGCACACATGTGGTGAAGTGAACAAATACATTATACATAATATTGCAGCATTTAGAATATCAAGAGAGTTTTCATAATATAAACAGAATAAACGATTATTTAAACTTCACAAATCGGCATTGGTAGGTCGTTAAAGTTTCAACACTAGGTCAATCGATGCATCTCGGAGACGCCAACAAATATACTACATATCATATTGTTGTATCTTGAATATCAAAAAATGTCATTGACTGTAACTCTACTTTATTTTAAGGACAGAATTATATTTTGATTCACTTTTTTAGAAAAGAAAAGATCTTTGTTGACATATGTGCCACATTTTTTCAAGATTACTGACTTGGTCTTAACTTGACGCTTCGCATACGTGAACTGAAATTAGTGAATATAAGGAAACTTAAACAAGCAAAAATTTACGGAAATTTAATAAGTAGTCGTGCGAGAAATCAAATCACCTAGAAAAATAGTTTTTCTATTATTTTAAGAATAAAACTAATATTACTGGTGATGTCATTTGAACTAAAAACCATCATTTTCAATAAAGAAGTATTAAAACTTAGAAAAAATGTATTTTAACAATGTTTCCTGCAATTGAATTTTCTTGGTTTCGCTTTATACTAATTTGGAACAACTCGTTGAATGTTTCAAACGAATAACTTCACATGAAGACTATTTACATATTTATAAAATTAAAAACAGCAGAGTTGTAGGGAATATTTTGCTTGAAAGAATAAGCCATGGTTTATTAAAATTTATCTATTTTTGAACAATTGGCAGAAGCGACAATAAAAAAAAATTTAATTACAGAAAAAATTCGTGACAATTTGTTATTTTTAAATTTTAACATGTTATAAATCAAAATTTACCAGACGTTGGTTTGTAAATTATTGGCAATAGAAGCTGTTTTTCCAATATGAAGAGCAAGTAGTAAATTTTATTTCTCCCAGATTTTTGTTTTCTTCAATTTTTAACGATATTTTTAGCGTTACGGATTATTCCGTGAGAACCTTTCCCAGCTCTGTCAGAGCAAACATAACGGAACATTTTGCAATACTAGTCAGTGCTAATTTTTAAATTGTGTAAATAGAGTAATAACCCTAACAAGGGAAGGCCTGCTCTGCGACATTGACTTTGAGATGAGACTAGTATAAATCGATAGAACGTCGAAAAATATTAGACAGTTATAGCAGCTTTCTTGTAATTGGGCCCTAGTTCTTTTTTAATGAATTTTTGAAAATCAAGATTTTCGTTCTATACGAGTATTTACCGTGGCACACGAGATTTTCGTAACCGAAGTCAGTGGTACAGCGGTAAGGTGGTTGGCTGAGGAGCATGCTGTCGCGCGTTCGAATCTTTTTGGCGAATTTTTTTGGCTCTTTTCATTAAAAACGTGTTAAATAATTATTTCATAACCCCTCTGGGTAATTTAATTTTTTTCATCCCTTTTTATGAGATTTCCAATTCAATTAACTAATTATATTAAATATGTTATTTATTATAATTACCCGTGTGGAAAAATGTTCTGGAACTGGCCTGGCTCAGAGCAGACAGTCTGGTTTCCAGTTTTGACGCTGACCAGGCAGTCTGGCCTGGACCTGGCCGAAAGTGTAAAGTTTTTTCTGGCTAGCCTCAGGCCAGACCGTCTGGTCAGCCGCTAGGTATGGGCTGTTCAGCCACTAGTTATGGGATTAGAAAAAGTCTTATTTTGACAGTGTGCATCTCTTATTTTCTATCATTCTAAACACCCTGTAACTTTTTGGAAAAAAAATTTGCTGATCGAACTTAGAACTTTTGATATTCTTGGCTCACTGATCAGCGCAAAACATTGACCAGACCAGACTGTCAAGATGATAACAAAAAAAAATCTCTTCTTGACAGTTTGAATTTCTTATTTTCTATAATTTGAGACACCCTGTAACTTTTTAGGAATATGTCAATAAAAATGTACTGATCGAACTTAGATTTTTTTGTTCTTGGCTACCTGACCAGCGCCAAACCTGGGCCAGACCAGTCTGTCAAGGTGATAAGAAAAAAAAATGTTTTTTTCGATAGTGTGAATTTTTTATTTTCTATCATTTTAAACACCCTGTAACTTTTTTAAAAATATTTCTAACAAATTGTACTGATCGAACTCAAATTTTTTTACTTGGCTCGCTGATCAGCGCCAATCCTGAACCAGGCGAGACTGTGAAGGTGATGAGAAAAAAAGTCTTGTTTTGCCAGTGTGAATTTCTTATTTTCTATCTTTTTAGACACCCTGTAACTTCCTCGAAATATTTTTAAAAAAATGTACTGATCGAACTCAGATTTTTTTCTTGTCTAGCTGATCAGCGCCAAACCTGGGCCAGACCAGTCTGTCAAGGTGATAAGAAAACAAAGTTTTGTTTCTATAATGTGATTTTTTCCATCATTTTAAGGTCATGTGATGAGTGGGTCACGTGACCGTCTTCCTACCTTACCGACACTTTTTTTATTTGTAAACTTATTTTCACACGAATAGCCACATCTAGTTGTAAATTTGGGATAATAAATAAGAAACACTAAGAAACGCGGCTCTGGTCCTAAATTTTTATAATTATGAGAAGCAAAAAAAAATTATTCACAAAAAAAAACTTTTTTTATAATGATAAAAATTTAGTACCAGAGCCGCGTTTCTTAGTGCTTCGTATTTATTATCCTAAATTTTCAACTCGATGTGGCTAATCGTGTGAAAATAAGTTTACAAATTAAAAAAGTGTCGGTAAGGTAGGAAGCCGGTCACGTGATCCACTCGTCACATGGCTTTAAGAGGAAACGGTAGATTTGGCTGCGCACATAAATGACTGCAGCTACATTTATAAAAAAAATCAGAAATACATTCTAGTGTCCCCTGGCAAATATAAGTGCAAACTCATACTCGAAAATCGGTATTATTCTGTTGGTAAAATTTTTGACTTTTAGAGAGAGAAACTTCGCAACGAGAGAGACAGGCAATCTTCAACCATTTTTATTGCACCCTCGCATTTCGTTTTAGTTCCCCGACTCTGCTTACGTGCTCATCTGCAGGGAAATATAGAAAATTGACAAATATTTCGTCTATACAATCCGCGTGAGAAATAATGTATTTGCATCCCATGAAACAAAAACATAAAACTCGTAAAATTGTACATATAAACAATTATTAAATAATTTTGGTAATCATAAAAGCTACTTTTATTACCTCAAACTGAGGTGAAATATTAAATGTAAGAAAAATACTTGAAAACAAACCCAGGGTGTCTAGCGTTTCTGCAAACAAAAATTTCAGGACTTTTCCAAGTTTTCAGGACAAAAATTAATTTTTCCAGGTACCTTTCTGAATATGTGTCATATGCGAAACTTCTCATACGCCCCTAAAATCTTATTTGATAGTCAAAAACCGTTTTTTGGTAATTGTTCATTTTACCATGGTAAAAAATCAATGGAAAATATTTTAAAGTTTGATATTCTTCCAAATTTAACAAAAATTTAATGAAATTTTTTAAATCCAATAATTTGTTGCTGTTGATATAATCAAAGTGAGTTCAATTCTGTGTGTAATAATGCCTTCTTGATTAGAAT
>JAABKJ010009486.1:0-11191 GCA_011634705.1 Andricus grossulariae
ATGAACTTTTTTGTGGAAAATTTATATTTTTGGCTTGAAATTTGCAACAGTTTCGTAGAAAATTAAACTATTTGGTTGAAAATACGACTCTCTTGCTTGACGGTTAAACGATTTGGTGAAAAAATGATTTTTGGTAAAAAATCATTTTGTTTGAAAATTCAACTATTTGGTTGAAGATTCATCTCTTTGGTTGGAAATTTAGTTTTTTTTTGAAAATTAAACTATTTGGTTGAAAATTGATATATTTGGTTAAAAATTCGTCTTTCTGGACAGAAACTTCTACTATTTGATTGAAAATTAACTTTTTTAATAAAAAATCGTATTTTTGGCTCGAAAATTCAACAATTTGGTTTAAATTTTCTGTCTTTCTGGACAAAACAAATTTTTCTCCGTTGAAAATTCAACTCTTTTTTTGGAAATTCGTCTCTTTTGGTAGAAATAGTGTTTTTTTGTAATCTATTGCAACTTTTTGGTTCAGAATTCGTATTTTTAGGTTGAAGAATTCAACTATTTGGTTGAAAATGAACTATTTTCTAGAAAATTCGTCTTTTTTGGTAGAAAATTAATCTTATTTTTGGTTGAATTAAACTTTTTTTTCAAATTAAAATCTTTTTTGGTTGAATATTTAGCTATGTGGGTACAACTTCAACTATTTTGTTGAAAATTCGTCTTTTTTAGTTAAAAATTCCACTATTTCGGTAGACAAGTCAACTGTTCGGTAGAAAATGAACTTTTTTGTGGAAAATTTATATTTTTGGCTTGAAATTTGCAACAGTTTCGTAGAAAATTAAACTATTTGGTTAAAAACACGACTATTTTATTCAACATTGATCTCTTGCTTGACAGTTAAACGATTTGGTTAAAAATTGACTTTTGGTTGAAAATTGAACTATTTTGTTGAAACCGCAATATATTTAGACTTGTTTAAAATTGAATTCAATATGGTACTTATATTAATTTTATGAACAGAAATTGATTTTCCTATTATTCCCCTATTTTTGTGAAAAATCACCCTATTTTCCCTTTTTTGAGATCATTTTGGGCTGTGAAGTCTGTAATGTTATAAATGAATCAAGAGAGCGGATTACTAAATCAATTTATTTCGAAGTAAGTTTTGAGATTAATTTTCACACTTGAAAGTTTCTCTATTTCTTATACCAATTGTTTTTCGCCTGAATCACCGGCTTCGTTCACTTGATTGACTTGATTCACTTGATTGACTTGATTCACTTGGTTAATCTC
Source organism: Andricus grossulariae (assembly GCA_011634705.1). Taxonomy (NCBI): domain Eukaryota; kingdom Metazoa; phylum Arthropoda; class Insecta; order Hymenoptera; family Cynipidae; genus Andricus; species Andricus grossulariae. The sequence goes on from JAABKJ010009486.1 coordinate 1,243, forward strand.
GTTCGCCAGGTTGACCTCGTTTATTTCCTCCTGGCTGAAATTTTCCCTGGAATCATCTTCTGAATTTGAATGGCACAATTTCCGGTGCTTGTGAACAAAATAGTAGCTGGGAAATTTACTCCCGCAGATCTTGCAGGGATAATACTGGACGTTTAGGTCTAAAAGTCGGACCTCCCGTCGACGTTTGTCCTGCTGGCGTTGAAGATTTCTACTAGATTCGGCTTCGGTTGGAAGCAGGTGCCTTCTCGCGTGTTTCCGGTAGCAGTATTGCGATTTGAAGGTGTGCTGGCAGTAGCCACAGGTATAATTTCCGGAAACTCCACAGTCGACTCCTCCTGATGATGGCTCAGACACGTCCTCCGGTCTTCCGTTTTCATCATTTTCACCTGGAAAAATTATCCAAATTGTACAATTTCATATTTTTTTCTTTTCTGAAAGCTTTTTCAAATTTAGCACACCTCAGGTATCAGATTTTCAAGTTATTTATATTTTTAGAGGCTTCGATTTTTATATTATAACGAGATTTAAATTTTCTAAAAATAAATTCAAAATTTGAGATGATTTCATATGAGGATGTCTTAACATTTTAACTCTTCGAAATTTGGATGCCTTGAATTTTAGATCTTTACAATTTGGCAGCTTTTTATTAATTTTATTCTTTTTGGGTTGAAACTTCAATTATTTTGGTAGAAAATTCAATTGTTGGGTTAAAAATTAACTTTTTTGTTGAAAATTCAACAATTTGATTAAAATTTGTTTTGTTGGTTCAAAATTCAGCCCTTTTGTGGAAAATTCGTCTTTTTACATCCCCATCATTTATTTGTTTGAGTATTCATCTCTTTTGGTATACATTTAACGGTTTTGTTCAAAATTCTTCTTTTTGAATTGAAAATTCAACTATTTTCGTAGGAAATTGAACTAATTGATTGAAAATTAATTTTTTTTTTGTGAAAATTCATATTTTCGGGTTGAAAGTTCAACAATTTGGTAAAAAATTCGATTATTTGGTTAGAATTATAACTTTTTTGTTGAAATTAATTTTTTCAGCATGAAAACTCAACAATTTAGTTAACATTTTTTTCGTTATTTGATCAAAATTCAACTTCTTTGTTGAAAACTTGTCCTTTTTGTTTGAAAATTCATCTATTTTGGATTTCAAAGATTAAATTTCATCATCTTGTCAATAATTTAAACCTCTTTTGGTATAAATCTCATTTTTTTGGTAGAAAGTTAATCTTCCAGATGGAAAATTAATCTGTTTTGGTTCAAGATTTAAATATTTTGTTAAAAATTCATATTTTTTGGTTGAAAGTTGAACTATTTTGTTAAAAAATTACTTTTTGGTTGAAAATTTATCTTTTCGAATTGAAAAATCAACTATTTTGGTAGGACATTAACTATTTGGTTTAAAATGAATTTTTGTGGTAAAAATTTGTCTTTTTGGGTTCGAAATTCAACTATTTGGTTGAAAATTAACATTTTTGAGTTGGAAATTCGTCTTTTTGATTTGAAAATTCAACAATTTGGTTTGAAATTCAAATACTTCGTTGAAAATGAAAATTCATATTTTTGAGTTGAAAATTCAACTTTTTGGCATGAAAATGCAACAATGTCGTATAAATTTCATCTTTTTTATTAAAATGCAATTAACTTTTTTAGTGAACATTCCTATTTTTTAATTGAAAATTCAACAATTTCGTTGAAATTTTATTCTTTCTTGACTGAAAAATTTTTGTTGACTCAAATTTCATCTTTTTTGGTTAAATTGCAATTTTTTCTTTTTTATGAGTTTCTGTTCATGTTCGTTTAATTTGTGTATTTCTTTAACAGGTTTTGTTTAAAATTTGTCTTTTTGGGTTGAAAATTTGGTAAAAAATTAAACCGTATATTTAATTGAAAGTTAACTTTCTTGGTGAAAATGAAAATGTTTTGGAAGTTCTAATTAGGTCCATTTGGTTAAATTGATTAATTTAAAAAAAATATTTTTTTTGTTAATATATCAAGTATAACATTTTTAGTTGAGAATTTATCATTCCGAGCTTTAAGATTTCAACAAAAATTCTAAATTTGAAATGATTACCGTATTTGAAACTCTTAAAAAATAAAATGAAATACGTTGAATTTTAACTCTTTAAAAACTTGGATGCTTTTAATATTTAAGTTATTTATTTATTTTGAAATTAAAAGTCCTCATTTAATTCAACCTCCTCATTTTCAGTTTATTTTAATTTTATTTGACTAAATTCAGTATCGTTTAATTAAAATTAATTGAAATTTGTCTCACCTGAAGTGTTGTCTTCACTCTCGACGCAACTTCTAGGACGAATTACAGTTCCAGAAGAAGGGGCTGAATAATTTTCATTTAAAACTCTGTGAAATCTCACTGGTCCATCGCAACAAGCAACATCATAAATAACACTTCCTCCTGATTCGTTCCCTCTATCAGTATTTGACCTAAAAACAATTTTTCTAAATGAAAACTAGTCGTATGAAAAATTTCAAAAATTAATTAATCAATTATTAATTTATTATTAAACTGTAATTAATTATTTAATTAATTTTCACCTTGAACGTCGTCTGTGGTGTCGAAAACTTTGTGCCACATCTGTTACCGTAATTTTCTCACTGCTTTCGGAAATTGTGGGACTTCTGGTTGGAGGAGCTCGGGGAATTTTTTGTTGAATTTGAGGATCTCCTCCTGAATTTCGAAAATGTGAGGATGATTGCACTTGGGAAATTATTGGCGTCAGGGATCGAGATCGCGATCTCAACGGACGAGAAGTGGAGGATTTTGGAGAAACTGATCTTTCCCTCGTGCTAAAAAAAATCAGAATTTTATTCAAATTTATCATTTTTAATTTAAATATTAAATTTTAAGTTGTTCTAGATTTTTCTAGATTTCAAAAATTTCATGTTTGTAATCGTTGATGTAAAAATAGATCTAAGTTTTTTTTTGGATTGGAAGGTTTCAGATTATAATTTACTCCTTCGTTCTTTAAAAGTCTAAATTTTCAATCTTTCCAATAAATCTTGAATTTCTAAATGATTTCAAATCTTAAAAGAGAATTTTTCTCAATTAGACTTTAAAATTCTTTAAATCTATAAAGAAAAATGGTCAATATTAAATATTTAGCTAAATAGTCAGTTTGGAAGCGTAGAAGTCCATTTTTTTTTAAACTGAAAGTCCTCGAGTCACTTAAGTATTTTCAATTTTAAAATGGATAAAGACACGTTAAAAAAATAATTTTGAAAGGAAAATACAGTACTTTGTAAAAAAAAAATTTTTTTTTTGTAAAAAATTCAACTGTTTTGTCGAAAATTTGCATTTTTGGATAGAAAATTCGTCCTTTTATATTGAAAATTCTTCTTTTATGGTAGAAAAAAAGTCATCTTTCTTGGTTGATAATTAATTTTTTTGTTAAAAATTCAACTGTTTTCTAAGAAATTCGACCATTGGGTTGAATATTTCACTATTTGGTTGAAAAATAAATTTTTAATTGAAAATTCAGCTGTTCAGCTGTACTGAGAATTTCGTATTTTTTGGAAATTTTTGACCATTTGGTTGAAAATTCAACTATGTGGTTGAAAATTTATTCTTTTTTTAAATTAAACATTTCTGGTTGAAAATTAATATTGTCGGCTTGGGAATTCACCTTTTTTTATGGAAAATTCTTATTTTTTTATTGAATTCAACTGTTTCTGATTTAAAATTAAAATATTTTTTTGGTTGAAAATTCAACTACTTAGTTAAAAGTTGAATCACTTCGTTAAAAACTCATTTTTTTATTGTAGATTCATAATTTTACTTGAAAATTCATCTCCCTGGTTGAAAATTTAGATATTTTGTTAAAAATTTGCACATTTTCTTGGTTGAAAATTAATTAATTTAACTGAAAATTTGACTATTCCATTATTGGTTAAGAAAGTCTTTTTTTAGTTGAAAGTTGAACTATTTATTTGAAAATTGATATATTGTAGTTGAAAATTCGTATTTTTTTAGTTGAAAGTTCAAATATTTGGTTGAAAATCTATATATTTTAGTGGAAAATTCTTCTTTTTTGGTAGAAAATTAATCTCTTGGTTGAAAATTAAATTTTAGGTTGAAAGTTGAGCTCCTTTGTTAAGAATTTATTTTTGTTTTAAGATTCATCATTTTAGATTGAAAATTCGTTAAATTTTTTGGTTGAAAATTCAACTGCTTGGTTGAAAGTTTGACTCCTGTAATAAAATTTGTTTTGCTGAAGATTCATAATTTTTAGTTTAAAATTCATCTTCTTGGTTGAAAATTTACATTTTTTCTTGATTGAAAATTAATTAATTTAACTGACAATTTAACTATTCCATTATTGATTAAGAAAGTGTCTTTTTTTGTTGAAAGTTCAACTATTTAGATGAAAATGTAGCTATTTTAGTGGAAAATTCGTATACTTTATTCTTCTTTATTTGAAAGTTCAACTGTTTGGTTGAAAATCTATCTATTTTAGTGGAAAATTATTCTTTTTTGGTAGAAAGTTAATCTCTTGGTTGAAAATTAAATTTTAGGTTGAAAGTTGAGTTTGAAGATTCATAATTTTAGATGGAAAATTAATCTCTTTAGTTGAAAATTTGACTATTTTGTTAAAAATTCTTTTGTTTGGTCGAAAATCAACTTTTTGGTTGAAAATTCAACTACTTGGTTGAAAGTTTGACTCCTGTATTAAATTTTTTTTTTGCTTTAGATTCATTATTTGAGTTTAAAATTCATCTTCTTGGTTGAAAATTTAACTACTTTGTTAAAAATTGATGTTTTGGTTGAAGATTCATCTCTTTGGTTGAAGATTTATCTCTTTGGTTGAAAATTTAATTATCTTTTCGAAAAGTAGTTTTATTTTTGGTTGAAAATTAATTTTTTAAACTAAAAATTAAACTGACATTTTTTCATTTTTCTTTTTTAGTTGAGAATTCATATTTTTTAGTTGAAAATTTAAGTATTTGGTTGAAAATTCATGTATTTTGTTGATAATTCATATTTTTTGCAGAAAATTAATCTTCTTGATTAAAAAATCAACTTTTTGGTTAAAAGTTTAACTATTTGGTTGAAAATTTAACTATTTTGCTGAAAATTCGATTCTTGTGTTGAAAATTAATTTTTTTCATTGACAATTTAACTTTTCCATTTTTAGATGAAAATTGATGTATTTTGTTGAAAATTCGTCTTTTTTGTTAAAAATTCATTCTTTTTGGTTACAGATGAAACCGCTTGGTTGAAAATCAACTTTTTTGTTGAAAGTTTAACTATTTTATATTTTCTTTAATTGAAAATTCATGTATTTCGTCGAAAATTCAACTATTTGGTTGAAAATTCAACTACTTGGTTAAAAGTTGAACTCCTTTGTTAAAAATTCTTTTCTTGTTGAAGATTCATCATTTTGGTTAAAATATCATATCTTCTTTGAAAATTCAACTCTTTTGTTGAAAAATAAATCCTTAGGAATTTAATACATTTCATATTGAATTCAAAATGGTACCCACATCAATTTTATTTAAAATCATTCATTCCCCTATTATTGGCCTATTTTCTGGAAAAATCCTCCTATTTCCCTTCTCTCAAAGATAGAAAATATGGTAAATATGAAAAATATTGATTTATATTGATTTATATTGATTTATATTGATTTATATTGACTGATATTGATTTATATTGATGATCGAACCTGTAGGGAAGTGAAGATCCGGGATCCTGAAGAATCGGTGGAATAATAGGTGGCAAATGCAAAGAAGGCAATCGAGGAAGAATGGGTCCAGAATTGAATAAACTAGTTTGTGGCCAGCAAAAAGGAGGTCCAACTAGTCGATTTGGCACTGGTCTCAACACATTTCCGGTACCAGTTTGTTGAACCGGAATCGCAGGTGGTGCTCGGAGACGCAATAAAGCCGCCCTGCATTGTTCCAAAGCTCCTGGCATGTGGAGCAAATGCGTCGCCAGCAAAACACTATAAATGTTGTCCAAAGTCACTTCCAAGTGGCCCGTGTACATGTAATTCAGCAAAGGTGCAAAAGCCTCTCCACCTGGAATTTTTGCCCCCGTCAAAAACACCCAAAACCGCTTCCAAAATCAAGAGAGTGCTTTTTTTTCCTACTGGGAAGTTGGCTAATTGTTAGTTTTAGTAGAAAATTCGAGTAAAGTTGGTCTGAATTTGGGAAAAGGTATGATTAAATTCGGAAATTTCGATTTCGACCTTCTTGGATTGAAAATGTTCAATCTGAATTATTTTTTTGTTTGAAGAGCTCGAAATAAAAGTTGTTCTTTAATTTTCAATTTTAAGCGCCCGGAATTTTTCGATTATTACTTTTAAATATAAAAATCTATCCACGGCCTTAAATTCAGTAAAAATTTATCTGGATTCAAGTAAAATAAGTCTCAATTCAAGAAAAGGCATGATTAAATTCTGAAATTAAATTTGACCAGTTAATTTTTTAGTCTCTAAATCTTCAATTATTCGATTCGAAACGTGTTCCTAAATTTTAAAATTTTCAATTTTGAAAATTTTCTTCAAGCCTGTCAGCCAGTCACTTTTTTATTTCTGGAATAATTTTATCTTCAATACTTTTAGATTAAAACATAAAAAATTTTGGTTTCTTATTTAAATTTCTCAAATAAATTGAATAATTAGTGTCTCGAGTTTAACAATTTTTATATTTGGTTTCATATATTTTATTACTCTGATTCTGAGTTGGAACAGGGAATTTGGAGAAAAAAATAATAATTTTTGACCATTTGGACAGAGAATTCTCGTGAAGAATTATAATTTTGACTTCTGAATAGAGAATTTCGTAGAGAATTATAATTTTGACTTTGGGTGAGGGAATTTTTTAAAAGAATTATAATTCTTAGTTAGAGCTATGAATTATTGTAAAGATTGATAATTTTCAGTTTCAGATATGTTTTTATACCCTCTAATTTTAATTTCCGACACTTGAGTCTTTTCAACTTAAAAATCGATGAAGAAATAAACAAATTTCGATATTTTAAGGCTTTCAAATTAAAGTTTTGTAAAATTGGGAAAATTATAAATATTTCAAATCTGGTAATTATCTCTACACATTTGATTTAATATTGTGAATTAGAAAATTGTTCATGAAATAAAAACATAAATTTTTTCAAAATTAATTAATTAAAAACATTAAGGCTTTGGGTTTTTAAAGTTACAGTTTTTTTCGAATTTAGAAGCGTGGAAGTCAATTTTTTTTAATTGGAAGACCTTTTTAAAATTTTGAAAAACCTAAAGCTTGTGAATTTTTAATTATAGTTAATTATAGTTAAAGGTTCCAGTAAAGAAATATATTTTGACAATTGGGACAGGGAATTTTGGAAATGAATTAATTTGCGACTTGGTATAGGGAATTTTCTAAAAAAATTGCAATTCTGAGTTAGAACTACGAATTATATCGTAAAGATTGATAATTTTCAGTTTCAGTTAGGTTTTGATAAAATAAGAAAATTAATTTTTTCAAAATTAATTAATTAAAATTATTAAGGCTTCGGTTTTTTTAAGTTATTTTTTTTCAAATTCAGAAGCCTAGAAGTCAATTTTTTCAAAGTTGTAAGTCCTTTAAAATTCTTGAAAAATCTAAAGCTTGTGAATTTTCATATTTTCCAATTCTAATTTTCGTCAGTTGAGTGTTTCCAAATTTAAAATGGGTGAAGAAACTTGAGTTGCAATAAAGAAATATATTTTGACAATTGGGACAGGAAATTTTGGAAGTGAATTAATTTGTGACTTGGTATAGGGAATAAATAACTGAAATTTAAAAAAAAATCCCGCAAAGAATTATAATTTTGACTTTTGAATAGGAAACAGTTAATTGTTGACATGGACCTCGAAATTTTTGAAAATAATTTTAATTCTGATTTATAAAAAGGGAATTTACAAAAACAATTCATGTTCCCAGTCAGGAATCGTCAGATTTTGAAAATTCCTTGTTCCAACTTTTACAAAAAGGGAGTTACTATATTTCTGAATAATAATAGAAAATTTTTCGTAAATTATTGCAAAATTGCCTTTTCCAAATAAAAAATTGTTTGAAATCTTTTTAAATCATTCAAATTGAACTCTTCTCAGTTGACCGGAAATGACCGGGAAATTAACCAAGAATTTCCAAACTGTGAATGAAGAAACTGTAATCCAATTTTGAATTCAGAAAGAAAATTATTTACCAACAGAGGAGACAGAAACGGAAGTAATAAGAGAATTCCTTTCTGATGAAGTCGAACTTCCGGAATTGGATAGTAGAGCTTTCAGGTATCCACTGTGAGCAGCCAAAATTCCTCTGTGGGCCACAAATTGATGCTCGCCATCGTTTCCAACTCTGATTAAAGTATCTGGAGGTGAAAGCGTTTCCAAGGGGCAAGATTGTTCCGAGCCAAACCAGGCTCTATAAAAATTGTACATCTTCTCCAGCTGGAAAATTCCTTTTGAATTTTAACTCGAAATCAATTCTTCCCGATTCTCCATATCGTGGAGTTGAATTCCCAAGCTTGATTCGATGTTTATTTAAAAAAAAATCAAAAACTATAAGTGGTTTGCTGATTTTGAGGCACAGTTGAAGATTCGAAGTCACTGAAACGTTTTTTGATTGACGATGATCACAATGAGTGGATCCACGGGGTCCGAGGGAGTTTAAAGGTCGGAACGACAACTCATGTGGTTGTGATTTGAACGCCAGGAGCCGAGGTTCACTGGGGTGGTTTTACCACCCAGAGCCCCACTCCGATTTGTCCCACCCTCCCGAGAAGGGGGTGAGAAACGCCCCCAACGAAAGGAGATTGGCTCGACAACCTAACACGTGGTTTCGTCCTTCTACCCTCTTTTTTTATTATTTATTTTTTTTTTATTTTATCGCAATCCGGGATCATTCTCTCGACATGATCGAGCAATTAACTGAGTTTGGATAAGAGAACCAATTATTGCCACCCTTCTATAATCTTTCTCTAAAAAATAGGTGTGTCACTAAAATCTCGAAAGCATTAAAATTTATTGATTTACAATTTTATTATTACATTTCCAGTTAAAATAATTAATTTTTAACCAAGAACAAGAGGATCTGCAACAAAATAGTTATATTTTCAATTAAACTGACGAATCTGATTTGAAAAATAAATTTTCAATAAAAAGTGTAATAGTTGATATTTCCACTTTTTTTATTTTCAATAAAAAACTGTGAAACTAAAGCTAAAAGTGCGAATTTTCAACAGAAAAGTTGCATTTTCTACCAAGAATGATTCTTCAATCAATAAAGAAAGAAAATCTTATGTAACATGTAGAGTTTTTGAGTCATGAAGACGAATTTTTTGAAAATAAGTTAAAATCAGAATCCAAAAATATGGATTTTATACAAAAATAATTTAATTTTCGACTAAAAAATAAGATTTTTCCAGAAAATAAGTGAATTAGCCAAATAAATGAACTTTTAGCTAAAATGATGAATCTTCAATAAAAAAATGAAATTTGTAACCAAATAGTTAAATTTTTAACCCAGAAGATGTATTTGCTACCAAAAAAGGCAAATTTTCAACAAAATAGATGAATTTTCAACAACAACAAAATTAAAATCTATCAATAAAAATTTCGACGAAAAATTGAATGGTTAAATTTTTCGTTAAAAGAAGTTATTTTCAATAAAAAAACTAATTTTCAATCAAAGTAATGAAATCTCAACCAAAAAGATTAATTTCCTACCCAAAAAGAATATTTTTAAATAAAATACATGAATTTTCAACCAAAAAGATTATATTGATATCAAAAAAGATACATTTTCAACAAAATATACGAATTTTCTAGTAAAAAGGTAAATTTTTAATAAAAAATACAATAGTTTAATTTTGAGTGCGAAAAATAAGTTTTTAATCAAATAAAATAAATTTTCAACGAGACAGAAGAATTTTCAAAAAAAAAAAAAAAAGAATAAG
>JAABKJ010009487.1:0-11190 GCA_011634705.1 Andricus grossulariae
TTCGAATCCCAGCGGAGCTAGAGAGATTTTTTCACAACTTCAAAAGTTTGTGTTTCACAAATGCAATAATTAATATTTAAAAATATTGATTATCGACCATGTAGACAGAAAACCTCAATATCATATTATTTAAATAATTCACTGGTCAAAAAAACATAACATCAATTAAGAAAATGTATCTCATGTTGGAATATCTTGCGAGTACATTGAATGATGTCGACATACAACTTGTAGTAGCTGTAAAGAAAATTGTTTCGTCTCCCCGTAGATTAATTGGTTGGAGCATCAGACCGGAAATCTGAAATATCTGGAGTTCGAATCCTAGCGGAGCTAGAGAGATTTTTTTCACAAATTTAAAAAGTTGTGTTTCACAACTTCAATAATCAATATTCAAAAAATATTGATTATCGACCAGGTAGAACGAAAACATTAACATCCCATTATATAAATGACTCACTGGTCGAAAAAACATAACATCAATTAATAAAATCAATCTCATGTTAAAATATCTTGCAATTACATTCAATGACGTTGACATTCAACTTGTGTTAGCTGTAAAGAACAATTGTCTTGTCTCTCCGTAGCTTAATTTGTTAGAGCATCAGACCGGAAATCTGAGAGATCTGGAGTTCGAATCCCGGCGGAGCTAGAGAGATTTCTCTCACAACTATAATAATCAATATTTTAAAAATATTGATTATCGACCATATGGACGGAAAACATTAATATCATATTATTTAAATAATTCACTGGTCAAGAACATAACACCAATTAATAAAATCAATCTCATATTGGAATATCTTGCAATTGCATTGACTGACGTCGACATTCAACTTTTAGTAGCTGTGTAGAAAATTGTCTCGTCTCTTCGTAGCTTAATTGGTTAGAGCATCAGACCGGAAATCTGAAATATCTGGAATTCGAAATCCCAGCAGAGCTAGAGAGATTTGTTTCACAACTTCGAAAAGTTGTGTTTCACAACTTTGAAAAGTTGTGTTTCAGAACTTCAATAATCAATATTTGAAAAATATTGATTATCGGCCATGTAGACAGAAAACATTAACATCATATTACTTGAATAATTCACTGGTCAAGAAAACATTACATCAATCAATAAAATCAATCTCATGTTGGAATATCTTGCAAGCCCATTGAATGACGTCGACATTCAACTTATAGTAGCTGTAAAGAAAATTGTCTTGTCTCTCCGTAGCTCAATTTGTTAGAGCATCAGACCGGAAATCTGAAAGATCTGGAGTTCGAATCCCTGCGGAGCTAGAGGGATTTTTTCACACCTTCAAAAGTTTGTGTTTCACAAATGCAATAATTAATCTCAAAAAAATATTGATTATCGACCATGTCGACGGAAAACATTACTGTCACATTATTTAAATAATTCACTGGTCAAAAACATAACACCAATTAATATAATCAATCTCATGTTAGAATATCTTGCAATTGCATTGAATGACGTCGAGATTCAACTTTTAGTAGCTGTGTAGAAAATTGTCTCGTCTCTTCGTAGCTTAATTGGTCAGAGCATCAGACCGGAAATCTGAAATATCTGGAACTCGAATCCCAGCAGAGCTAGAGAGATTTTTTTCACAACTTTGAAAAGTTGTGTTTCACAACTTCAATAATCAATATTTGAAAAATATTGATTATCGACCATCTAGACAGAAAACATTAACATCATATTATTTGAATAATTGACTGGTCAAAAAAACATAACATCATTTAAGAAAATCTATCTCATGTTGGAATATCTTGCAAGTACATTCAATGATGTCGACATACAACTTGTAGTAGCTGTAAAGCAAATTGTCTTGTCTCTTCGTAGCTTAATTTGTTAGAGCATCAGATCGGAAATCTGAAAGATCTGGAGTTCGAATCCCAGCGGAGCTAGAGAGATTTTTTCACAACTTCAAAAGTTTGTGTTTCACAAATGCAATAATTAATATTTAAAATATATTGATTATCGACCATGTACACAGAAAACATTAACATCCCATTATTTGAATAATTTACTGGTCAAAAAAACATAACACGAATTAATAAAATCAATCTTATGATGGAATATCTTGCAAGTACATTAAATGACTTCGACATTCAACTTGCAGTAGCTGTAAAGAAAATTGTCTCGTCTCTTCGTAGCTTATTTGGTTAGAGCATCAGACCGGAAATCTGAAAGATCTGGAATTCGAATCCCAGCAGAGCTAGAGAGATTTTTTTCACAACTTTGAAAAGTTGTGTTTCACAACTTGAATAATCAATATTTGAAAAATATTGATTATCGACCATGTAGACAGACAACATTAACATTATATTATTTAAATAATTTACTGGTCAAAAAAACATAACATGAATTAATAAAATCAATCTTATGATGGAATATCTTGCAAGTACATTAAATGACTTCGACATTCAAATTGCAGTAGCTGTAAAGAAAATTGTCTCGTCTCTTCGTAGCCTAATTGGTTAGAGCATCAGACCGGAAATCTGAAAGATCTTGTATTCGAATCCTAGCGGAGCTGGAGGGACTTTTTTCGCAACTTTGAAAAGTTGTGTTTTACAAGTTGAATAATCAATGTTAAAAAAATATTGATTATCGACCATGTAGACAGGAAATATTAACATCATATTATTTGAATAATTCACTGGACAGAAAAACAGAAAATCAATTACTAAAATTACTCTCATGTTGGAATATCTTGCAAGTACATTAAATGACGTCGACATACAACTTGTAGTAGCTGTAAAGAAATTTGTATCGTCTCTCCGTACCTCAAATGGTTAGAGCATCAGACGGGAAATCTGAAAGCTCTGGACTTCGAATCCCAGCGGAGCTCAAGATATTTTAGCACAACTTTAAAAAGTTGCGTTTCACAACTTAAATAATCAATATTTAAACAATATTGATTATCCACCATGTAGACAGAAAGCATTAACACCATATTATTTAAATAATTCACTTGTCAAGAAAACATAACGTCAATTAATATAATCAATCTCATGTTGGAATAGCTTGCAAGTACATTAAATGTCGTCAAGATTCAACTTGTAGTAGCCATAAAGAAAATTGTCTCGTCTCTCCGTAGCTTAATTGGTTAGAGCATCAGACGGGAAATCTGAAAGATCTGGAGTTCAGATCCCAGCGGAGCTTGAGAGATTTTTTTCACAACTTTAAAAAGTGGTGTTTCACAACTTCAATAATCAATATTTAAAAAATATTGATTATCGACCATGTAGACCGAAAACATTAACATCCCATTATACAAATGACTCACTGGTCGAAAAAACATAACATCAATTAATAAAATCAATCTCATAATGAAATATCTTGCAATTGCATTGAATGACGTCGACATTCAACTTTTAGTAGCTGTGTAGAAAATTGTATCGTCTCTTCGCAGCTTAATTGGTTAGAGCATCAGACCGGAAATCTGAAATATCTGGAATTTGAATCCCAGCAGAGCTAGAGAGATTTTTTTCACAACTTTGAAAAGTTGTGTTTCACAACTTCAATAATCAATATCTGAAAAATATTGATTATCGACCATGTAGACAGAAAACATTAACATCATAGTATTTAAACAATTCACTGGTCAAGAAAACATAACATCAATCAATAAAATCAATATCATGTTGGAATATCTTGCAATTGCATTGAATGACGTCGACATTCAACTTGCAGTAGCTGTGAAAAAAATTGTCTCGTCTCTCCGTAGCTTAATTGGTTAGATCATCAGACCGGAAATCTGAAAGATCTGGAGATCGAATCCCAGCGGAGCTAGAGAGATTTTTTTCACAACTTTAAAAAGTTGTGCTTCACAAATTCAATAATCTATATTTAAAAAATATTGATTATCGACCATGTAGACAGGAAATATTAACATCATATTATTTTAGCAATTCACTGTTCAAAAACATAACATCAATTAGAAAAATAGATCCTATGTTGGACTATCTTGCGAGTACATTTAATTACGTCGACATTCAACTTGTAGTAGCTGTTAAGAAAATTTTTTCGTTTCTCCGTAGCTCAATTGGTTAGAGCATAAGACAGGAAATTTGAAAGATCTGGAGTTCGAATCCTAGCGGAGCTAGAGAGATTTTTTTCACGGCTTCAAAAAGTTGTGTTTCACAACTTCAATAATCAATATTTAAAAAATATTGATTATCAAAAATGTAGACAGGAGGCATTAACATCATCTTATTTGAATAATTCACTGTTCAGAAAAACATAACATCAATTAATAAAATCAATCTCATTTTGGAATATCTTGCAAGTACATTGAATGACGTCGACATACAACTTATAGTAGCTGTGAAGACAATTGTCTCGTCTCTCCGTGGCTTAATTGGTTAGAGCATCAGACCGGAAATCTAAAAGATCTGGAGTTCGAATCTTAGCAGAGCTAGAGAGATTTTATTCGCAAATTCAAAAAGTTGTGTTTCACAACTTCAATGATTAATATTTAAAAAATATTGATTATTGGCCATGTAGACAGAAAACAATAACATCATATTATTTAAATAATTCACTGGCCAGAAAAACATAACGTCAATTTATAAAATCAATCTCATGTTGGAATATCTTGCAAGTACATTGAATGACGTCGACATTCAACTTGTAGCACATGTAAAGAAAATTGTCTCGTCTCTCCGTAGCTTAATTGGTTGGTGCATCAGACCGGAAATCTGAAAGATCTGCAGTTCGAGTCCCAGTGGAGCTAGAGAGATTTTTTTCTCAACTTTAAAAAGTTGTGTTTCACAACTTCAAGAATCAATTTTCAAAAAATATTAATTGTCGACCACGTAGATAGGAAACATTGACATCATTTTAGTTAAATTTAGATATATAAATATATATATAATTATATAATATATAAATTTAGATATAATTTAGTTAATTCACTGGTCAAAAAAACATAACGTCAATTGATAAAATCAATCTCATGTTTGAATATCTTGCAAGTACATTGAATGACGTCGACATTCAACTTGTAGTAGCTATAAAGAAAATTGTCTCGTCTCTCCGTAGCTCAATTGGTTAGAGCATCAGACGGGAAATCTTGAAGATCTTGACTCCTAATCCCAGCGGAGCTAGAGAGATTTTTTGCAAGACTTGAAAAAGTTGTGTTTTACAACTTCGATAATGAATATTTTAAAAATATTGATTAGCGACCATGTAGACAGAAGACATTAACATCATATTATTTGAATAATTCACTGATCCAAAAAACATAAGATCAATTAATAAAATCAATCTCATGTTGGAATATCTTGCAAGTACATTGAATGACGTCGACATTCCACTTATAGTAGCTGTGGAGAAAATTGCCTCGTCTCTCCGTAGCTTAATTGATTAGAGCATCAGACCGGAATTATGATAGATCTGGAGTTCGAATCCCAGCGGAGCTAGAGAGCCTTTTTCATAACTTCAGAAAATTGTGTTTCACAACTTTAATAATCAATATTTAAAAAATATTTATTATCGGCCATGCAAACAAAGAACAATAACATCATATTATTTTAATTATTCACAGGTCGAAGAAACATATCGTCAATTGATAAAATCAATCTCATGTTGGAATATCTTGCAGGTAATTAAATGTCGTCGGCATTCAACTTGTAGTAGCTGTAAAGAAAATTGTCTCGTCTCTCCGTAGCTCAATTGGTTAGAGCATCAGACAGGAAATTTGAAAGATCTGGAGTTCGAATCCTAGCGGAGCTAGAGAGATTTTTTTCACGACTTTAAAAAGTTGTGTTTCACCACTTCAATAATCAATATTTAAAAAATATTGATTATCGACCATGTAGACAGAAAACATTAACATCATATTATTTATATTAGCTAATTTTATTGGATTCGATATCATTTAGTTCAATAAATTTAATAATGGCTATTTTGGGACATTCTTGCAAAATCTTGTTTTTTACCTTGAGAGTTCCTGGCGAGTTTACTAGCGTACTTTACTTTTTTTACAAAATATTTTATTTTTTATATTTTAGTGAATTTATTTTGAAATAATTTTTTCAATTAAAAAAGTATTACTTATTAGGTAAAAAGTCTCCTCAATGTATGAAAACATTCGGTATTTTTTTTAACAGTTGTTTACAAAATTAGCAAATATTTTCGCTCAGTAATGCTGTTGAGTAAGTAATTCGTAAATTTTCTTAAATCATTTCTCCGATCTTTTGTTTGGTTTTTCTTTCCTCATACATATTTTCTTCTTCTTTCCCCTCTTTTTTATCTTCTTCACACGTAATTTGGATATGATCCTGATCAGAAATACTATTGTCTCAACATTGCTGTGAAAAAAAGCATATAAATTATATTTATAATTATTACATGTATAATATTTACGTAGAATCTTATTATCCTTATTTTTTGAATAATAATACTACCACATATAATAGCCCGTATTGAAGACAATACGAACAATTTTAATTTTAACCTGCTTCAAAATTGATTTCGTCATAAAAAGTTAGTATTAAAATTTTTTTTTAATTTTCTTGCAATTGTTTATCTTCTTTAATGGTTTTTGTAAATATTTCTTCTAATTTTTTTTAGTTCGAATCATTTCAATCATAATACATCTTATTTTTGAATTGTAATAAATTTAAAAAAATTCCACCTGCTTAATAATAAACAAGAACAAAAATCTTCCTCGATCAAAGAATTTTCAAAAATTTGTATTATATATTCTTAATTTTTTTTTAAATCAAAATACATCGCCAAGTCATGGTGTGGCCCACTATAAACGGGATGTTCTTTAAAATACTGGGAATGGGGTCAAATGTGGTTAAGAAATGGATAAATATTATGAGTTGTTAAGTTCTTCACCAAGTTGGAGTGTGGCATACAATGAAGAGAAATACTTTTTAACTTTTGATTTTTGACCTTGACAATGACATTTGCAAGTAATTCCTTGTCCATGATCGTAATCAGCGTATAATACATCGATATGTGTTAAAAAAAATGAATAAAAACTTCACATTATTCACAAAAAATGTATTTTTTTTTTCAATTTTCGTATACAAAATGAATTGTGCGGATATTCTCATGGTATTCTCATTCGATGCATGATTCTCATCGTTTTACTTGAATATAATTCGCATAGGTAAGTCTTTATACGCCTATGCAAAGGAAATATTTTGCGATTTTCTTTACAAAAAAATAGGTTGACATTTTTGATTTTTAAAACAAGTATCAATTTTTCTTAAAACTCAGGATAATAACATTGATTTCCATATTGTTCTACTAGAAAAATAATCATTAGAAAAGGCACCCAATGTCCTACATAAGTGCAAATTTCAATTTTGATATTCATAATAATATACATAATAAATTGTACAAATATTAGTTATTTTTATTTATTTTTGCTCTTATTTTTCGAGAAAAAAATTTGGCAGGTGAAAAACGAAAACCAAACAATAAGAAATGTAAACAAAAAGTTAGTTTCTGCGAAGAATTGTTTCGATATGTAGCAGAATGACTTTTCATATGTGTCTCACCGTATTCGCATGTCTTTTTCTACTTGTTAGTCAGTGGTCCCCATTTCCAGTAGAAAGTTTTTCTGAATTAAGTCAAGTATTTTACGGGTATACAAGATGTCCAGCATCCTGAAAATCATTGAAAACCTGGAAAAGTTGTTGAATTTTTTTACCTGGAAAAAGCTGGAAATTTTATTGGCCGGGGAAAGTCAGGGACTTTGACAAAAATCTCACAAAAATTAGGCAATTTCTATAAGAGGCACTTTAAGTAACTGTCTAGGATAATAAATTCGAAAGTGTCACATTTTAATTTTAAATTGTGTTATTCCGTGTAAAAAAGATTGTATGTTACACATGTTCCAAGATTAAGATTCTGGCATTTGAATATCAGTGGCCAGGATAAATGAAACATTGGTCATAGTATAGTTAGGGAGTTTTGAAAATGAAGAATAGGGTTACTTTTTTTTATTATAGAAAATTATTTTTTTTAATTGAAAATTTACCCCTTTCAGGGGCACATTTTTCTGTTAAACTAATTTTTGCTATTAATGGTAACATGTTTTATGGGGGTTTTTGGAATCGTAGATTGCAAATTTGATTTGTTTTCGAACAATTGATACAAAACTTGCTGTATCGGTATTTTTTGGACCGCTGATTACGATTCTGAAGTCAGAATTGAAAAACTCAAAATCTGGTGTCAGAATTGCAAAATTTGAACTAGCAGATCCAAAATGGCGGCTATATTAGTGCAAATTCTCAGTTTTTTCGCAATTGCGCCAAAACTTGGTATATAGGGGTTTTCGGGGTCGCTGATTACTAATCTGGTGTAAAAATTGCAAAATTCAAAATGGAAGATTTAAATCGAAACTAAATCGAAAGTGTTTTGGAAATTAATACGAAACTTGGTAAACTGGGATTTTCGAGATCGCTGATTGCGATTCTGATATCAGATTTGTAATTAGCGACTTCAAAAACCCCCATACACTACGTTTCATAGCAATTGCAAAAAATTGAGAATTTGCACTAATATAACCGCCATTTTGAATCCGCCATTATGAATTTGGCAATTCTGACATTATATTCTCAATCAGTGGCCCAAAAACATTTTTTTTTTACGATTTGATAATCGATCACAAATGCGGTACATTACATGCACTTATGCCGAAAATTCGTCAAAAATCGTAATTTTTTATAAATTCAAAAAATGAAGCAAGAAAAAACCTGCTTGCCAAAAATTCTGCAAAAAATATATGTTACAGTTTTACGTTTTATCTAACTGGAAAACATTTGTCACAACTATAGGACTAGTACTTTATAAACAGCCGATTTTATTCGAAAAAAGTGCTTTTTTTCGATTTGAATTATTTATAACAAATTTTTATATAACAATTTTACACAGTTTTTCATGATAATTACATTATATAAACCCTTAAGAGTGTAAAATCAAATAATAGTGCACTAAACAAAGTGAAATGCATCAGAAATGCTTGAAAAACTGCGAAAAAACAAGTGGGACGTATACGTCCCACTGCCCCTGAAAGGGTTAACTATTGCATTTTTTGGCTAAAAAACGATTTCTTAGCAATGAAAATGCAAGTACTAGGGTAAATGTTGAACCACTTTGTTAAAAATTATTTTTTTTGTTTCAAGGTTCAAATGTTGGCTTGAAAATTTTAACTATTTGGTTGAAAATTTTTTTTTTATATTTTAAGTTAATTTTGTACCTGAAATTGCAGTTTCCCATTTTTTGTTGAAACATGATCTGCTTTAGGTAGAATTTGGTCTTTATTGGTAAAAAACTAATTTTTTTTATTAAAATTTCTTCTTTTTTGGTTGAAAATGCAACTGTTTTACAAAAACATTCGTCTTTTGACTTAAAAGTTCATGTTGAAAATTCGTATTTTTAGTTAGAAAATTTAACATCTGGGTTAAAACTAAACTACTTTGTTGAAAAAATTTTTTAATTAAAGATTCATTATTGGTATAGAAAATTCTTCTCTTTGATTGGAAATTATATTATTCTGTTGAAAGATTGTCTTTTTGGTAGAAAATTAATATTTCAGGGTTGAAAATTCAACTGCTTTGTAGAAAATTCGTCTGCTGGGTTGAAAATTTATGTTTTTTGGTTAAAAGTTGACCTCCTTTGTTAAAAAATTATTTTCTTGCTTGCAAATTCATCATTTTAGTTGAAAGTTCAACTATTTGTTTGAAGTATTTATTTACTGAAAATTTATATTTTTTAGTTGAAAATACAACTGTTCATTTGAAAATTCATGTAGAAAATTAATTCTTTTGGTTAAAAGATGATCGCTTTGTTTACAAATTCATCTTTTTAGGTTGAAAATTCAGAAATTTGGTTAAAAGTTCAACTATTTTGTTGAAGATGTTTCTTGGACAAATATTAATATTTTTTGTTTCAAAAACAATTTTTGTAGGTAGAAAATTAAAATGTTTTGTAAAAAACTTATCCCTCTTTGTTAAGAATTAAAATTTGATTAAAGTTTAATCTTTTTTATTCAACATTCGATCATTTGGTTGAAAATTCATCTTTGTAGTTTGAAAATTCATCAATTTGGTTTAAAGTTCAACTATTTTGTTGAAAATTTATTTACTTTATTAAAAATGAAACCTAAAATAGTTTAAAAGGCGATAACTCAGTCAAATTTCAACTAATTCTAATCAAAAAGAGATTATTACACACGAAATTGAACTCACTTGGATTATACCAACAGCAACAAATTATTGGATTGAAAAAATGTCAATGAATTTTATTTGTATTTGTATTCATTCAAAAAAAAGTTCCTAGGGGCTAAATAGCCCTCTAAGGAACAGGATAATATAGAGTCATTACAAATTTGTGCAAGCACTGATCCGCAGAATACTTGATTAATCTTATAACCTAATCTATAAACTAAATAAAATAAATAAATAAATAGAGTCGACCTCAGAATACGTATCAAATAAGGTATGAGATTAATGCGTAGTAATTAACATTAGGTGATTAATTAGTAGCTCTTGTGCATGTTAAGGTAAAAATAAAGAGGGAAAAACTGTGTATAAAAGAAATGCATTGCAAACGTCAATTAAAACCAAAGGAAATTCAAAGATGAAATGTTCAAAAACTAAATATGAGAGTTTACCAGTGAGTAATTTCAAGAGTTGGAAGAATATGAAACTTTAAAATATTTTCGATTGATTTTTCACCATGGTAAAATGAACAATTACCAAAAAAAAATGGTTTTTGACCATAAAATAAGATTTTGGGGGCGTATGAGAAGTTTCGCAAATGACACATTTTCAGAAAGGTACCTAGAAAAATTAATTTTTGTTCTGGGAAACTTGGAAAAGTCCTGGAATTTTTGTTTGCTGAAACGCTACACACCCTGTTTTTTTTCGAATATTTTTCTTACATTCAGTATTTTACCTATGTTTGAGTTCATAAAAGTAACTTTTATGACTACCGAAATTATTTGATAATAGTTTATATGTACAATTTTCCGAGTTTTATTTTTTTTTTCATGGGATGCCAGTACATTATTTCTCATGCGGATTGTATAGACGAAATATTCGTGAATTTTCTAAATTTCCCTGCAAATGAACAGGTAAGCCGAGTCGGGGAACTAAAACGAAACGCGAGGGTGCAATAAAAATGGTTGAAGATTGTCTGTCTCTCTCGTTGCGAAGTTTCTC
>JAABKJ010009488.1:0-11190 GCA_011634705.1 Andricus grossulariae
AAAAAGATTGCTTTCTCCCTATAAATGACGGAACTGTCCATTTGTTTATAACATTTTTTTTCAAATAAACCAAATATACCATTTGACAAATTTGCATGATGAAACATGATCCTGTTGATAAAATCAAGCAATTTCAACTTAAAAATATACTTTGCAAGCGAAATTTCCAATATCTTGACATTTGGTTATTATAATTTCTTTACAACAATTAGATTCGATATCCTGTAATTATTCATATTTTTTGGAAATTGAACGGGTTACCCGATTTTTTTAATATCTTTTTTTAATCGTATTGTCATCATGTAAGGAATCTAATGCAGCATATTAAAATTCAATTTCTTAATATTTTAATAATTATCAATTTCGTTCAACCATCTCGAACCATGTCAGGCTCTAACAATAGGAAGGTCGGATGAGTTACGATCGACCGCACGGGGTAAAGTATCGTCGAAAAATTTCACAAAAGACCATTTTTCTAAAAACGAAGGCTTTTTTGTGTATTATGCCATTGAGACAATGTGGTTTATATATTACATCGAACAATTCATCTGTGTAGGAGGAAGTATGTCATTTGTAATACATGGGCTAAAATTCAAGCCTGAGGAAGCGCCTTAAGAATTATAAGTGGCCATTCCGCACCCGGAATTGTCCAGCCTAAAATGTTCCGATCCATGGTCTTTTGATCTGATTTTCGTTTTTCGTAAGATTGAAGTTTGGAACAATTCAAACAATGATGCATGTTGAAATAATAAAATTGAGGCAGCCCGACAAGAAAAGAAAGAAGCGTACAAGAGAAAGTTAACATTGAAGGTCTTAGTCATAAGAAGACAAATAGGCGCAAAAATGATTACAGACACAAAAATAGAAAAGTTAAACGACTAGTCAAGCAGAGTAAAGATAAAATCAAAACAGAAGAAGAAAAGGAAATACAAAACGACTTCGAAGGGTAAATGAAACTATTATTCAAAGAGATGAAGAGAAGTAAAAGTACAGTGTCTGTCAGAATGAAAACAGCAAAGGTAAAATGATATATGATACAGATGGGATAGTAGATGCTATAAAGCACCCTTTTAAATAACTATTAGGAGGTCATGCGATACGTCAATAGAACTGCGACATAAAACATGATGATTAGAAAATCCATTCAAGAAATTCTGCCTCACTAAGGTAAGATATATAATTGATAACTTAAAAAAGCTGTAAGGCTGCTGGTACGGAGAGTATTAGCCCTGAAATGCCTAAATACGGTGGCAAGTACATTAACAAGTACATATTAAGGCTTTCCGAATTGATAAATTTATGTATCGAGATAGGGGAAGTCCCACACGAGTGAAGGAAAGCGATTATCGTACCATTATGCAAAAGAAAGTGAGACAAAAACAACTGCTATACTTACAGAGGTATCAGCTTATTAAGTACCGTAAGTAAAATATACTCAAACATACTTATCCGCAGAGCAATAAACATAGCATAAGGAAACATATGGGAAGTCCAAAGTAGATTCATGCCAGGAAGATCATGTACGGATCAAATACTTAGCTTAAGACAGATCACAGAAGAAAGTTTGAAAGTATTAAAGAAAGTGTTTTGTGTATTTGTTGACCTAGAAAAAGTATTTCACAAGGTGGATAGAAGTATACTTTGTGAAGTCCTCAAAGAGTAGGGAGTCAATGGATGGCTCCTACAAGCAATAAAAACAATATGTGCAGGTAGCAAAGAATTTTTAGTATACTCAATACAAGCATGAAGAACATGGGCCTCAAAATTAACGTAAATGAAACAAAAATCAGTGTTTGAAGGAAAATGTGAGAAAACAATGTGCAACATTGTCCTAAATGATGAGAAATTAGAACAAGTTGATAATTACATATATCTAGGTAGCCTATTTACTAGTGACGAGACGATAGATGGGGAGTTAGATAGGCGCATAAGCGAGGGTCGGAAGATTATCGGTAGAGCAGGGTCCATTTTCAGAAGTAAAAATATATCACAAAAAGCTAAAATGGCAAAACATAGTTCTATATTTGTACCGACTGTGCTATTAGTAGCAAGACATGGACTTGTCAAGAAAAGGATAAAATTAAAATTAACGCGA
Source organism: Andricus grossulariae (assembly GCA_011634705.1). Taxonomy (NCBI): domain Eukaryota; kingdom Metazoa; phylum Arthropoda; class Insecta; order Hymenoptera; family Cynipidae; genus Andricus; species Andricus grossulariae. The sequence continues at coordinate 2,096 of JAABKJ010009488.1, forward strand.
TTGACACGAAACATCTGCGCGCACTATGCGGGAAAATACTGATGGACAAAGTGAGAAACAAAATAATCCTCAAAGAATGTGGTGCAAAGGAGGTAATAGTTGACACGAGGCTAAGAAATCAGTTCAGATGGTTCGGTCTTCAAAAGGCGACATTCTTATATTTTATTTATAAAAATAAGCGATCAGTAGTTTATGAGAATATACCATCTATTTTGGCGATTTCTTTCTCATTAATTTACCATAGAAGAATGTTGTTTACTGCAATTCTGATGGGATTTTTGACACCCTTTGCAGTGCTAGTAGCCGTTTCTTCACAAAATAAATATTCTACCTTGAAAAATAAAAATTAAGGGTAATATTCCTACGCTAATGAGAATTAATGTGACTAATAATGCTCGTTTTTTAGCTGTGGCAGGTAGTGACAGCTTCACATTAAGCTGACACCACCACACGTTTTTAAAGATATTGCCAGGCAGAAATTTTTTTTCAGCATAGAAACTTTTGAAATCTCTAAAATCTTAAACTCTGATTATCAATCTGTTTTTTTTTCTCCAAATTCTCTAAATTTCTGTAAATCTTATCAAGATGTGTAAAATTAAACAAGAAAAGTCGAAGGGTTGCAACTCAAAGATACCAGTAATTTTTTTCACCTAAGTCTTTCAGATAGACCTACTATTGAAGCTCAGAAACCCTCGAACAATTTAAAATAGTTCCTTTTTTGTTTTTAACAAATAACTAGAAATTGCAAAGATTTTTTCAGACGTTTGTGTAGATTTTTAGATTCAGGTAAAAGATAATGTTGACATGTATACGAAATAATTTTCAGGAGATAAAATGAGATTTTAGATGAGCTTTCATAGACCAATAATTTGTGAAATATAAATTTGTTACTCAAGGCGCGCCTTCGCTAAGTAAGCCAAGAATGTGGTGAAATTTTCTTTATATAGAAAAAAAATGTAGTTAAAAGTTTGTCAAAAGGACAACCGCGGGACTTAAACTCAACAAAATAAGAGCCCTTTTCATGTGGATGCCTACATAAATATATAATTCTACAAGAAGGAGAAGTAAAAAAATAAATTAGAAAGTAGAAAAAAAGAATAAAGTTCCCGAAGGTAGCTCACAAAGATAGAAAAGAGAACATGTTCTGTATGGTATATCTATAACGATATATATCCGGACAATCTCGTGTAGAAAGATTTGTACAAGAACATAACTCCACAACAAAAACTTCCTTCAGGATGTTGGGCTGCATTATCGACTTAAGTCTGAGATTTTCTTCTTTTTATATCAAATTAAATTTTTTCAATTCAACAAAATAAAATTAGGAGTTACTGTGATAATGATTAAAAATTTATTGGAGCCCCGTTGGCTCAGGCGTTCGATGCAGTGCTAGGACTTCAATTTACAGGTTGGTTCTATTGTTTGAAAACAACTTTATCTCTGAGTATGTTCTACAGCATTTGATAGAAAATGTAAAAGTTTGAAATCCATATTTCCGATTCTTTTAACATATTTTGTAGAATTTATATCAGTTTTTCAAACTTCTAAATAGGTCTTTTGAGAGCATAATTGTGATATTAGCCTCAACGAAATCGTGATATAAACTTGTGTTTTGAAACTGACTGATATTATATGTAAATATATCAGAAGGACAAACTTGATATTCATAATAGCAATTAATGAGATAAAGAATATACGATATGTCATGTCATCTGATAAAGAACCCGAATATTCTTGAGTTAGATTGCTAATCAACTTGTTCAGTAATGTAATAATTAGTTCTTATTGTGATTAGAAAAGATGTGGATTTTTTATACTTTTCTCGTGTCCTTGGCTGTTATTCTCAATGAAATTGGTAATTATAATTAAATGATATAACTAGAGTTTCAGGTAAATTTCTTTAAGTCATTTAATTTAAAATTATCCCAATTGCTATTTTCTCCCAAACTTTGTTTAAGTTTGTCAAAAATGACTAAGAATTCAATCAGCGTTCATTCCAAGGATATTCAGAATATGTGGTTGATGAAAAATAATCTTCGTAAAGATTTCCAACTAATACGAAATTCGTACGGGTTTTGATACCAGAAAGTACTCTGAGTTGAAGTAGAAAGGAAATTTATCCGACATCCTCCTTAGCCTGCATAGGGTACCAAACACATTTACAAAGTAAAAAAGAAGGATCATTTTTGTTACAGAGCATTTTGCTCTTGCGATCATTCGACTCTCTATTCGCATCATTTTAAGCTACTTTTAAGATCATCTGCTACTACTTCCATCACAGCTATAACGATTTCTGTTATCAGACATCATTCTTAAACTTGTCACATACGCTGCACGGTCAAAAAACATAAAAACCTCGCATATGGCCTGAAGTACTTCAAGATGAACGTCGGCCATCTTGTCTCAACTTCGTGCATGACCGCGATTCAGATCATTAACATCTCAAAAATGTAACATTCCGGCGAATCAGTTGATTACCTGTTATAACACTGAAATGAAAATTTAGATACAAGTTTTAATGTCAGAATATAACTAGAACATGAAAATTGGTATGTATATAATATACGGTTGAAAATACAAATAAGAGAATAATATCCCGTCCCGAAGAAACTACTAGCTTCCACTTATATGCAAATTTGTTCAACCATGAGATCTATGTTGCATAGAAACATATAACTGTAGTTTCCACACTCTAAAATCGCACACTGTTTGTTATTTTTGAGGGTTTCTTTGGGAATTGTACACAGTCGAGACCATTATACCACTGCGTAATTTAGGAAAAATTCATTTGCTTGTTTCTTTTTGCAGATTTAAGTTCAGAGTTCGACTGTCTACCTAATGGTGACCCTATTTATGGCACACCTCGCTGTGAACCTTCTTATTCTAGTCACAAACATCATTTTCGTGCCAGGGCTCTTCCTGCAGAGCTTTCTGTTCGTGTTCCTCGTCATGGACCATCCAATTCTCCTGAGAGACACCATTCTCCTGTCAGGTCACCTTCTGCCACGTTCGCTGTTCGCACCAGGTCAAGGTCACCCCCTGCTGAGCCTCCTCTTCGTGCCAGGTCGAGATCCCCTCCTGAAATATATGCACCTTCCCTCCTCTCTACCTACCTTGGACATCAGCTTCGATCTATTCGACTTATTCCGAACAATAATCCGCGTCAGAGATTCGAAGTTTGCCGTTACGCCTTTTCTCCCGATAAACCAGTTCGATTGAAAGTAGCACGCAATATCCTTGTACCTATGCCAACCGAAGAGCAAACTGTATTAAAAACATCGACAGGTGACGTTCTTGCAATATTGCACCGTAATAATACACTTCTTCGCGGAATATATCAAAACAATAGCAATAAAAAACGTGTGAAATTGAACGTGTGCAGCGGCGCGATTGTCAAATTGAACCAAGATGAAATTGACGAAACTCCCTTAGGTTCCGATAACTGTATCTCAAAAAATTTTGGAATAGTTCTTGTAAGTGACATTTCTCCGCACCATTAATTCACACTGGAGCCTGGAAATGGAAACCTCGGATTGACGATATCTCTAAATCATTTCTTCATTAGACATTACACAAATTTCGGGCTTAGCATGAAAAAGTTAGATTTTAATAGGTAAAGTATAAGTAAGGCGGCTTGCCCATGTATTTCAGCGGGGGGTAAGAGGTTATAACTGCTTTTGCCACATACTTTACTTTGATTAATAATGAAACATTAAATTAGTGTTGAAAATACCTCCAGTAATTTTTTTTCGTTACCTTACACTTTCCAGAATTATTTTATCATATTATTTTTATTTTACAATTTTCATATTGTTTGAATAAAAGGCAGAGATATGACGATCTCAATACCCCAATGTATATGGTACGCTGACTGAGATGCAACATCCATCTATTAATTAAATATCCAATAATGAATAAACTAACAAGCGGTTCGAAGTAGTAACAAATGTTTCCTTGTAATGTAAGCTTCAACTTGAAAAATACACACATCAAAATCACATTTCAATCATATTTTATAGTCCATTTAAGTCAAAGCGATACACCATGCCCCACTTTTCGCTAATTAACTTAATTATGAGTTATTACGATTCACCATAAGTATACTTTTAATTACAATAAGTTCGTTGTCTACAGAGAATTTTGAATTACATTATTTAAAAAAATCATAACAGATTAAATTAACATTATAAATATAACTGATCAAAATTGACGAATTTCACATACAATTAATTTGAATTGTGAGCATTCTTAGTCAAGCTAATAAGAAAAGGACTTTGAAATGAGATAGTATTTTAAATTCCCTAGAAATCAAAATTCTTGTTCGAATAATTAATTTTACGTTTTAGAAATTAAATAATTACTTCTTTAGTTAGACAAACATAAATTATTATTTTACATTACTTAAATTACGCCGAAAAGGTGCATTTTGAATGAATGTTTATATTATAACAATTTTCTGAGGAATAATAATAATAAGAAATATAATTATTATTGGCGATTATAATTGTTTTATTTTCTTCAATATTTAAAATGAATTCATTATTCAATAAATGATTTGAAATAAATAATGATACCGAATGCTGCGACAAGTTGACTTGCTCAACTAAATTGTAGAATAAGAATAAAAGCTTCAAATTGTTTTGAAATTAAAGTTTTGCAAAGCACTAGGCTACGTTTAGGGAGAAGTTACCGGCACACAGAAAAAATTATGAGTATTAAAGAACTAATGCAACGAGTTCAAAATTTCTGACATTCGTTGGTTCTTAGAAAACAAAGGGTGGTGTGAGAAAGGGTATAAACCACTTTATCAAAAACCGAATTTTGAATTAAGGTTAAAAACTTACTTTTCAGACAATTGTTTCAGTATCAATAACTTGTACAATAATATTTAATTTGTAGCTCTAATGATTTAACAAGTCAAAATTCAACTAAAAATCTCAGGAAAATGTCAATATAGAATCTTTCAAAATTGCAAGATTTTATATTGGAAGCCTTGATAGTCAGGTTCATATTTGATAATTTCATATTTGGATATTTTTAATTGATTCCCAGCTGCATAAAGGGAAGCATGCTCCTCAGGCAGTCTGCGCAGTAGAAACTGCGCTTCATTCTGTTGTTGCAAAACTGGTGCAGCATTTGGAACAAAAGGGGTATGCTGTCGGCACTTTCTTGGGTATAGAGGGTGCTTTCAGTAATACACCCCCAGAAGTCATCCGTCGAGAGGCTCTGAGATGTGGCGTGCCAAACCAGCTTGTATGCTGGAAAGAAAGCATGCTAAGCCGGTGAAGACTCGAAACCAGATAGAGTTAGGGCCTAGTAAGGGGAACAGCTCCACAGGAATGCCCACAGGGGGGTGTCCTGTCACGTTTCCTGTGGTGCATTGGGATGGACGGCCTTCTTCGAAGGCTAAATAAAGAGGGGTACTATACTCAGGGATATGCTGATGATTTTGTATTCCTAGTCAGGGGGGCCTATCTGGCAACGCTTACGGGTCTTATGAGGTCGGTGCTGCGCATCGTAAAGCTCTGGTGCGATAGCTTAGGGTCCTCGTTAAATCCGGAAAAGACCAACCTGGTCATTTTCACAAAAAATTATAAAGTTCCAAAAGTTGACGCTCCTGTATTCTGCAGTGGGAAGCTGACGTTTTCAGATTCGGTTAGATATCTGAAAGTAATCCTAGATAGCAAGCTGAACTGGGTAAAGCACCTGGAGACCCAATGCAGGAAGTTTGTCATGACTCTTTGGATGTGCAGGAGAGCCTTTGGGTTGATGTGGGGTCTAGGGCCTAAAATACTTGCATAGCTCCACTCTGCTGTCCTAAAACCCAGGCTTCTACATACAGCCGTGATCTTGCAGCCATGGACAAAACCTAAAATAATGCAGGACAGGCTGCTAAGATTACAAACGCTAGCACTTAGGGGTTTGACTGGAGCAATGAGGACTAATCCCACAGCAGAGAAAGGATTAATGCTCTGTGAGGAACTCCTACTTGTTGCGATAACCGGTAGAGCGGCACACGCGATGGGCCGCCTGAAAAGAGCAAATAGATGGACTGGGGAGACTGGTCACACTAGGCCTTCAAGTGATATCAGCAAATTGCCAATTCTACAGATGAGGCAAAATAAAATGAGATAACACTTCAACTTTGCCAAAGCTTTCCGCGTCTGCATTCCAAGCAGGTATCTGTGGAAAGCAAATGACAGCCAGAGAGGGAAAGGGATAGGGATCCAACTTGGTCGACATGCTACTGTCTATCAGCCGGAGGTTTTGGCCGTCCTTTGCTGTGCTGGAACAATAATAGAAGGATACGCTGCTGGCGGACAGGTAACGATCTGTTCGGATAGCCAAGCGACACTCACTGCAATAGGGAAACCAGGCATAAAATCAGAACTGGTCTGGAAATGCAAAAAGGCATTAAACCAGTTGGAAAAACGTGGCGCAGCAAGTGAAAACATAAGACCAGAACCGATACTGGGAATAGCGTCTTGCTGTAGGGGTATGACCATTAAAAGCTGGATCCGAACATAACACCGTGAATACTGGGAAAAAGTCCAGTGTTGCCGTCAGATGGAATCCATCCTGGGTTATACCTATAGGATAGACAGAGCCAGGAAAATCCTGCGTTTACCCCAGAAAGATGTAAGGATAATAGTACGGATCCTTACTGGGCACAAGAGCTTATACAATCATATGCGCAAAATGGGATATAACCCCACGACCGAGTGCAGGAGATGCGGCAAGGATGACGAAACATCCTTGCATGTATTAGGACAGTGCCCGGCAGTAGCTAGGCTCAGGAAACAGACCCTCGGGTCCCACTTTATGGGACCAGAGAAAATTATAACGCGATCAGTAGTCGACATGCTAAGCTTTGTCAAGGGGTCTAGGTCAACTGCTGAGAGCGTATAAGAAGGGTGTGGCACAATAGGTTTTATATCTTGACTGTCAGGGGGGCTCTCCATGGGCATCTTGTCCATCTTAAAACTAAAGTAACTAAATTGGTTCGTTATAGTTTCAGTCAATTTTAAATTAAATTATTCTAGATTGAAATATTTAAAACTGTTTGGTTACAATTTTCAACATACACAATTGTCTAGTTTTTTGATTATTTGAAATCGTAAAAACTGGAAAGATGCACAACTTTCAGTTTGAAGGATTTGTGATTCAACAATTTTGTATTAAATGCATCCAGAAAAAATTCAAACAAATAAATAACTCAGAGAATAATTTCTCAAATTCAAGGCTTAAATATGAAAATATATTAGAACTAGACATTGGAAATTGAATTACTTTATATTTGAAAATGTTCCAAAAGATTGAAAATTTTAAACTGAACTCAACAAAAAATCGAATTGAAATGCCTAAAATTGTGTGACTTTTGGTTGAAGATTTTAAAAATAAATAATTTATAATTGAAAAATATTGATTCGAAAAAAAATGACTGTCTCAAATTTATGTCTTATTAAAATAATAATTCCTTTCATTTTGAAAAGATAAACATGTAGAGTTCTGAATCTTCATGTTTAACATTGAATTGTTAATTTTGTCCCATGTATATGTTTGCAGGATGAGTCGTAGGCGAGGGCGAAGCTTGAGCCAGAGACAAGTTCTCTGAACATGTGGGGCATTGATAGACGTTCTACTCGTGGTGATCACAATATGTTATGAAAGAAATGTCTCTCATGAGGTAAATGAAAAGAGAGCTATCAACAAACAAGCATTTCTGCTTCAAGCAGTTCGAACGGTAACGGTCCATCGACACCACTTTTCTCCGATTCGCCAGTGAACTTTAACCTCTGATTTTACAAGTTCAACAAAACAGACATTTTTCATAGACGTAAAATCTGCTTTTCACTTCAATTTCCACGTCCATAATGTTTCCACGATTCCGAATCAGGAGTGCGTTTTAACATATGATAGTGAGTTTAAGAAGCGGTACTTGGGACTTGCATAGTAGGCATAGAGATCTCAGCACTTCCTATACTCTCCATGATATCTGGATTCTTTAAAACTCTGTTTCCAGAGAAATTATGTTAGTTCATTTTCCTAAAGAAATGAAGTGTACCCCCACCATGGACTTCTTTCAACGCTCGATAAACGGTAACTTACCACTCGCAAAATAGGTGGCGTAAAGCGGCCACGACACGCATCTGGTGGCTGATGCCATCAGACTGATGTTGATTTCAGAAATGAACGAAATCAGTGTTTTGCTCCTGTCACACATAATATTTTTTATCACATCCTCATCGCGAAAAAGTTCAATGAAAAACACCAACGAACTGGTAACTTAAAAGACGCGATTATTATTAAACATCGACACTGGGACAGGAGGGAAATACGGGAATGGACATGAAGTGCCATTGCTTGGCACTGCCTGTCTCTTTCGCTAGATAGAGCGCTCAGGCTAAATGACTTCAGCCAACCTGATATTCACTACAGAAAATCTGCATTCACTTCAGCCAACTTCGGAGAAGAAATATACCTTCTCTTCTGGAACAATTTGGACTTGAGGGACCCTAGAATCGTAGAACCTATGCAATTCAAAGCTACTAGAATAGTGGAAAATATGCATGTTAAATTCTCCACGTAAGAAGCTGTGCTATATTGAAAGTGAAAATAGCTATCAAACGTTAGGATGGCTACCACCTCCATCAATCTGCAGAATTTTTTCATGCTTTCTCTACTTTTTATCACGCTTACCCTACTTTTTTTCACGGTTAGTCTACCGTCCTGAAATTAGCCGCGTTATGTGCCCGTATACAGTCACGAAAGATTGACTTTTTTGAGGAAGCGCAATAAGAAATAATTAAAAACATACGCAAGGGGCAAGCCCAAAACCCTCATGGTCTTGATTGGTTTTATTTATATATATTATATTATTATTTATGAGATAAGTTTTAGGCTCCGGAAGCTACGATCATGTTTCCTCAAAGCAACCAATCCCGACGCAACTGGAACGTGTACGTCATCCACTTTTGATCCTTCTGTCCTAGAAGGTAAGCAAGAACGGGAAATTTGCGCGAGAAAAGATCGTTCAACACTGTTCCTTGAAGTCAGGTCTCTAGCCGCGGATGACCTTACGCGGCAGACGGGAC
>JAABKJ010009489.1:0-11190 GCA_011634705.1 Andricus grossulariae
TCCAAAGAGAAAAGAAGTTTTCAATCAAATAGCTCATATTTCAACCAAAGAAATTAATTTTTAATTAAAATGATGAATCTCCAACCAAAAAATTGATTTTTAACAAAAGAGTTTAACTTACAGCCAAGTTATTTTATTTCCAAACTAAAAGAGGAATTTTTAACTAAAATGATAAATATTTAACTGGAATACTTGCATTTTTAACTGAAAAGAAGAATTTTTACACAAGAAGATTAACTTTCAAAGAAAAAGATAATTTTCTACCAAAAGTGGACATCCAAATTTTCAGTTGAAGGAATTAATTTTCAACCAAACTGATGAATTTTCAGCTAAAATAATGAATATTCAACTGGAATAGTTGAAAACAGTCAAATCTTTAGCTACAAAATTAATTATCCACAAAAAACAATCAATCTTTAACCAAAGTTATAATTTTAAACTAAAATTATGAATCTTCAACTGGAATGGATGCATTTTAAACCAAAAAAAATTTATTTGCAACAAAATACTTCAACTTTCAACCAAGTAGTTTTATTTTCAACCGAAAAGATGAATTTTTAAAACAAAATATTTTAATTTGCAACCAAGAAGATTAATTTTCTACCAAAAAAGACAAATTTTCAACCAAATAGTTCAATTTTGAACTAAAAAAGATCAATTTTCATCCAAAATGGAATAGTCTAATTTTCAGTTAAAAAATTAATTCTGAACGAAACTGATGAATTTTTAAGTAAAATGATGAATCATCAACTGGAATAGTTAACTTTTAACCAAGTAGTTGAATTTTTAACTAAGAAGATTAATTTCTACCAAAAAAGACGAATTTTCAACAAAACAGTACATGCATTTTCAACTAAAAAAGATAAATTGTCAACCAAAAATTGAATAGTTAAAATTTCATTAAAAAAAAAACTGATTTTCAAACAAAGTGATGAATTTTCAGCTAAAATGTTCAATCTTCAACTGGAATAGTTGAATTTTAAACCAAAAAGTTGAGTTTTCAACTAAAATGATGAATATTTAACTGGAATATTTGAATTTTAAACCAAAAAGATGAATTTTTGAACAAGAAGATTAATTTTCCACCAACAAAGAAGATTTTATAACCAAATACATTAATTTGTAACGAAATAGTTGATTTTTTAAATAAAAAGGACAAATTTTCACTCAAATAGTAGAAATTTGAACTAAAAAAGATCAAATTTCAACAAAAAATGTTTAATTTTCAGTTGAAAAAGTTATTTTGAACGAAACTGATGAATTTTCAACTAAAATAATGAATCTTTAACTGGAATAGTTGAATTTTATAAGAAAAAGATGAATTTTCAACCATTAAGATTAGTTTTCTAAAAAAAGATGAATTTTTCACAAAGTGCATACATTTTCAAACATCTAGTTTAACTTCTAAATAAAAAATATAAATTCTCAACCAAATAGTTGAATTTTCATTTAAAAAAGATACATTTTAAACTAAAAATATAATGGTTAAATTTTTTGTTCAAAATCTAACTCTTAACCAAAAAAAAAGGATTTTCAGAAAAATAGTTAAATTTTCTACTGGAATAGTTAAATTTTGAGTTAAAAAATTGATTTTCAACAAAGTAGTTACATTTCCAACCGGAGATGAATTTTTAATTAAAATTATGAATCTTCACCCACAAAAATAATTTTTAACAAGAGAGTTTAACTTTTAACCAAGTAGTTGATTTTTGAACTAAAGAAAAATGAATTCGCAACGAACAATGTAACAAAATTTTCTATTATAATTCAGCAATATTTCTTCTTTAAAATACTACTTCTACTCTAAAAACTACTCTTCAAATTGTAACAAATTCTGACTTGTAACACGGATTCTTTTAAATTCCTTTCTTCTAAATCCGAATTATAATTCTTAAAAAAAAATCGCGTTCCATGTCAAAAATTCCCTGTTCCAAGTGAAATTATATTTCTTTACGGAAGCTCCTGTCCTAAAATAAGAACGATAACTATTTTCTTAAATTCCCTGTTCCAAGTTAGGATAAATGAGGAGTAAGCGAATAAAACGTGCTAAATCCATTTTTTGAAAAAATTGAGAAAATTTTTTCTGTATGTTAATTCGATTATCAAACTTAAGTGAAAAAACCTCAGAGCGAAAAATTGCAAAAGGTTTTTCTTACAATGGAAAATAATAAAAATTCAATAATAAATTATGATTCAATTAGAGTAAACTGAAATAATCTGAAAAATCTGCGACTGTAGATAAAGAGGAAATCACTTTTCTAAATTGACCAAAATTATTAAAATAACGAAAACTTGAAGTTTTCTGCGATCAGAAGTAAATTCCCGGGTTTTAAATTAAATTCCCTGTCATTTTCCGGTTTCTCGGTCAAGTCGCCACCCTGAAATAGTAATACTTTTTCATCCGTTTTATATTTAGAATATTTATTAAACAACTTACGTCCTTGAACGCAATTTTCCATGCAAAAGTGGATCATATTTCTCGTAGACCGACTTCTCCTTTTCCTCAACTTCAGGTGCATCTGGGTTATTTGTGCTCAGAACGTCTAAACTACTTGTGAAAGGTAGTGCCTCACCATCTTGTTCAGAAGGATTTCTGTACCGGTGCATTCTCACAACATGATCACTGATAATATTATCCTGATCATGGTCCACGATGTCCAGCATTACGAAAAGTAAATCGAAACGAGAGAGTAGAGAGTCCTGTAGTCCGATATTCTCCATCGGGGTTTTGTATTGATCGTACTATAAATTAAAAAAAAAAGATACAATAAATCAAAAATAAGGAAATTCAAAATTGCAGGCCTCGGACTTCTTTGAGAAATCCAAAATAGTGTCAATAGTAGCATACATTTGAAAAAATAGTGTCAAAATAGTGTCATGCAATTTTTTAAATATCTAAGGATTTTCCTTTTTTATTTTCTTATTTATTTTCATTTATTTTATTATTTTGTTTTCCTCGGACTCATTTCAGAAATCAAAAATGGTGTAGTGTCACAAATTTGAAAAAATAGTGCTTATTTTTTAAACAAAATTTCCAGTTTTCTAACCTAATATTTTAAAAATATTAAAACTGAACTTCAATGTTTATTTAAAATATTATTATTTAGTCTATAAATTATCGAAAATCCTATTTATTTATCGCAGGCTTCACAGTCTTACCCCCTTTTGTTATTTGTCCATTTAAATGCGACCTGAAGTAATAGAACCTAATAAGAAAATCCAACTATTTTTGGTTGAAAGCTCATTCTTCTCGGTTGAAAAGTCTACTATTAAAATTTTCGTTAAGAATTCATCTTTTTTATTACCAAGATTTATTATTTGGTTCAAAATTGAATTATTTTGATGAAAATTCAACAATTTTTTCCCAAAAGGTCACACTTCTTGGTTGAAAATTCAACTATTTTGTTGAAAAATCGTCTTTTTGTCTTGATAATTCAACAGTTTGATTAACATTTTGTTTCTTTCTTTAAAAAATTTGTTTAAACTGAAAATTCAACCATTTTGTTGAATAATTATCTTTTTAGTTTGATAATGTATCTCTTTCTGTAGAAATTTCATCTTTTTTGGTTAAAAATGCAACTGTCTGGTTAAAAATTGATCTTTTTCGGTTGAAAATTAACTTTTTTGTTAAAATCTCACATTTCTGAGTTGAAAATTGAACTGTCTTGTAAAAAGAATTTGTATTTTCGTCCCGAAAAGTACAGGATATTTTTGGAAGAAAATCAATGTTATGGTTCAAAATGTAATTGTTTGTTTAAACATTAATCTGTTTTAGACGAGGATTTAAGTATTTGGTTGAAAATTTGTCTTTTTCGGTTAAATCCAACTTTTTTTTCTTTTTTTATTTAAATATAATTTGTTGAAATATCAAATATTACAATTTCCGCTGAAAATTCATCTTTTTGGATTAAAAATTAAGCTCCTTGGTTGTAAAATAATTTTTTTGTTGAAAATTCATATTCTCGGTTTGAAAGTTCGACTGTTTTATAGAAAAATCGTCTATTTGATTGGAAAATTTCACAATTTGGTATAAAATTCAACTATTTGGTATAAAATTAATCCGTTTTGTAGAAAATTAGTTTTTTTTATTGAAAATTAATTCGCTTCAATAAAAATTACATTGCATTATTTTTGGTTAAAGATTTATATTTTTTCGCTTACAAATTAACCTATTCAATTCAAAAATTTTAGAAATTTTTTGGTAGAAAATTCAACTATTTGGTTAAAAATTTATGCATTTTGTTGAAAATAAATCTTCTTAGTTGAAAATGTAACTATTTAGTGAAAAATATATGTATTTGGTTTACAATTTGTATTTTTTGGTAGAAAATAAAATTTTTTGATTAAAAATGCAATATAGGGTTAAAAATTAATCTGTTTTTGTTGAGGATTCAAGTATTTTCTACAAAATTGATCTTTTTTATTTATATTCAACTGTTTTTTCATTTAAAATTAAAACCTTTTGTGGTTTAAATATCAACTATTATATTTTTTGTTGAAAATTCGTCTCTTTAGCTTGAAAATTCAACTATTTGGTTCAGAATTCATGTATTTTGTCGAAAATTCGTGTTTTAGCAGAAAATTAATCCTCTTAGTTCAAAATTTAACTATTTGGTAGAAAATATATGTATTTTGTTAACAATTAGTATTTTTTGGTAGACATTTTTTTTATTATTGTTAAAAACGTAATTGTATGGTTAAAAATCAATCTGTTTTAGCTGAAGATTTAAATAGTTTGTTGACAATTCGTCTTTTTTGGTTGTGTTCAACTGTTTTTAATTCAAAATTACAATCTTTTTTTTTGTTTAAATATCAACTATAACATTTTTAGCTTGGAAATTCAAGAATTTGGTAGAAAATTCAAATGTTTTGTGTAAAATTTATGTAATTTGTTGAGAATTCATCTTGTTGTTTAAAAATGTAATTATCTGGTTGCAAATTCAACTGTTTTGTTAAATATTTTTAGTGTAATTTTTTTCGAAATAGTAGTAAAATAGTGTCATAATTCGAAAAAAGTGTAAAATAGTGTTAATAGTGTCCGTTAATAGTCCGAGGCCTAGAATTTGGGCCAAAATTAAAAGTTTTAAGGAGAGGAAAATTCTGAATTACCTGACGATTCAAGGCCTCAACCTCCTGATCGCCAGTCACAAATACTTGTCGCATGTAAGGCTCGCATTTCCGTGCAACTTCGCCAATGGTTGTGCTGTCTGTGGGCACATCTCGCCAACAGATTACCTGAAATTCATTAATTTCTGCGGTAAAAACAAGTATTTACTTTTAGAGCAATCTTAAAAAATATCGCAATTTTTTCTTACTCTTAAGTTGCATTCTTTAGCGAGTTTCTCGAAAGAAGCTTCGGTTTCGTGATGAGTATTCTTGTCGAGGAAGAGGATGCCTGTTGCATAATGTCCGAATTCTGGCAAAATTATACCTTGCTTCTCTCTGAAAAGAAAAATTGTTTCTAATTATTAAAAGAATAAATTATTTTAAATCAAATGTACGAAAAAATAATAATTGTCTACCAAAAGAGATGAATTTTCAACCAAATAGTTAAGATTTCAACAAGAAAAAAATTAATTAACAACAAACCCGCTGCATTTGCCATCAAATAGTTTAACTTTCAAGCAATAGAGACAAATTTTTAACAAAATAGTTGAATTTTCAAGTCAAAAAGACGAATTTTCTAGAGGACAGTTGAATTTAATTTTTTTTAAATCCAAAAAGTCCATTTTTAACAAAATAGTTTAATTTTCAACAAAATAATTACAATTCTCAACATAATAATTGCATTTTTCACCAAATAGTTGAATTTCCAAATCAAAAAGACTAATTTTTTAGAAAACAGTTAAATTTTTTATCCAAAACGACAATTTTTAACAAAATAGTTGAATTTCCAGTCAAATAATTGAATATTCAAGTAAAAAAAAACTAAATTTTAAACAAAATAGCTGAACTTTAAAAAAAGATAAATTTTCAAACAAAAAAAATGTCAACGAAATAATTAAATTTTCAACCCAAGAGATGAATTTTTAATCAAAGTATAGGAATTCTCAACGAAAAGTGTAGTGATTGACATTTAAACGAAAATAAACTTTAATTTTTAATAAAAAACAGTCCAATTCTATTAAAACAGGATAATTGTTAATTTTTAACCGGAAAATGGGACGACTGAAAAATCTCGAAAAATAAAATTCCCGACGCTGTAAAATTCCCGATTTGGAAAATTCCCGAATAATAAAATTCCCGAATAATAAAGTTCCCGAATTTTAAAATTCCCGAATAATAAAATTCCCGTATTATAAAATTCCCGACAGTTTATAATATTACCGATTTGGAAAATTCCCGAATAATAAAGTTCCCGAATTCTAAAATTCCCGAACAATAAAATCCCGACAGTTTATAATATTACCGATTTGGAAAATTCCCGAATAATAAAGTTCCCGAATAATAAAATTCCCGTATTATAAAATTCCCGACAGTTTATAACATTACCGATTTGGAAAATTCCCGAATAATAAAATTCCCGAATAACAAAATTCCGGAATTTTAAAATTCCCGAATAATAAAATTCCCGGTATTATAAAATTCCCGACAGTTTACAATATTACCGATTTGGAAAATTCCCGACAAAAAATTGCCGAATTATAAAATATCCGAATTAGAAAATTACCGAATTGTGAAATTCCCGAATTTAAAAAATGAAAATTTAAAAAAATATATATATTTTTTTGAATAAAAAGACAATAATGAAATATTGTTTTGAAGAATTATTTTTAACGTTTAAAATTTCTAAAATAAATATTTAAATTTAAATTAACAATTATTTAAAATAATATATATTTTTTGGTGACTACATTAAAAATAATTCTTTAAAATAATATTTCATTATTGTCTTTTTATTCAATAAAAAATATATATTTTTTTAAATTTTAATTGTTTAAATTCGGGAATTTTCCAATTCGGTAATATTATAAAATCTTGAGGAATTTTCCAATTCGTGAATTTTATTAATCGGGAATTTTCCAATTCGGGAATTTTACATTGTCGGGAATTTTATTTTTCGGGATTTTTCAGTCGTCCCCGGAAAATATGAAAGTTCAACCAAAAAGTTATTTTTCAAGCAAATAGTTGATTTTTCTACCAAAGGACGAATTTTCTACTAAACAGTTAAAATTTTAACACAAAAATATGAATTTTTCCCCCAAAATTTAATATTCAACCAAATGGTTGAATTTTCTACAACAATAGGAGAATTTTTAACACCAAAATACTATTAAAAAAAAAACAGTGGAATTTTGAAGTCCAAAAGACCGATTTTGTACAAAAAAGTTGAATTTTTAAATGAAAAATATGAAAATTCAACCAAAAAGTTGATTATTAAGCAAATAGTTGATTTTTATACCAAAACAATAGAATTTTTAACCCAAAAAGTCGAATTTTTAACAAAACAGTTGGATTTTCAAGTCCAGAAGACAGATTTTCTACAAAACAGTTGAATTTTTAACACGAAAAAATTATTTTGAAAAAATTCAACAAAATAGTTAAATTTTCAATAAAAAAGTTGAAGTTTCAACCAAAGAGATGAATTTTCAATAAAAATATATGATTTGTCAACAAAACATGTAATAGTTGATATTTTAACAAAAAATGGTATTCTAAATAAAAAACAGTCGAATTCAACCAAACAAAGCCAATTTTCAACAGAACAGTAGATTTTTAAAGTAAAAAGTTAATTTTCAGTCAATTGGTTGAATTTTCTACAAAAATGATAGAATTTTTACCCAAAAAGACGAATTTTTAACATAAAAATTGAATTTTACAGAAAATCTGTCTTCTCAGAAGACAGATTTACTACTAAACATTTGAATTTTTTAACTGAAAATGTGAATTTTCTACCAAAATAATAGAATTTTTAACCCAAAAGACAAAATTTAAATAAAAAAGTTGAACTTTTAAGCTAAAAAGATAAATTTTGTACAAAAAAATTGAAATTTCAACCCGAAAATAAGAATTTTCAACAAAAAATCGAATGGTTAAATTTTCAGTTCAAAAGATTTATTTTCAACAACAACAAAACTAATTCTCAACAAAATAGTTAAATCTTCGATTAATAAAATTAATTTTCAACAAAGTAGTTAATCTTTCAACCAAGTAGAGGAATTAATTCTAAACCAAAAATACAATTGGTAGACTTTTCAATTAAAAATAATGAAGTTTCAACTAAAAATAGTTGAATAACAGGAAAAGACTGTGAAGTCTGGAATATTCCTCTAATTAAAATTAGTTCTCTTATCAAACAATTTATATTTCTAATATCCATAAACAAGACATTTCTCAAATATCAGTGCGCTCTTCTTTTTTCCAATCTCTTATTATTTTCGATAAAATGTTTCACTATTACAAAAAGTCATTCAAGACTAATTTGATAAAAACAAAACTGTGCTTCTGATCCCGCATTCATACGAATTATATTGTGATATCAGACCACCAGCGTCCTTCATTACGAAACGCCACTATCAATGGAATTCTTATGCGTACGTTTTAGATTACATAATTTATAGTATTTAAAAACAACTACACGTGAGCGCAAATCATTAGGGTGGACAGAAAAAAAATTATAAATTGAAAACGCTTTAGCACTAGGCAGTTTTCTTCTGGGTCCCGTATAACGTATAAAATGAATCGATTAATATCTTGCGGTTGGGCGCAGTCGAAATAGAATAGACAATTTTTTAATCGCAGAGTATACAAAAAATCGTGAATTTTATTTTTGTTTCTTAAACTGCATAATAATATTATGCTTAATATTTACGATCGTTTGCAGATTTTTCATTTAATTTACTAATTTTTGTATGGAAACCTGAAAATGAAAAAATAGATATATAGAAGCTTTAGAAACTAAAATGACGAGTTAATTTAAAAAATGCAGCAACTCGTCATTTGTAATTATCTGATTTTTTCAAATGTATTGAAAGTACATTTTGAACATAAGAAAGTTTTTCTGTGGTGAAAAAATTTTTTTTTTTATATTTTAGAGTTTCTAGATTATTTTTTCGTTTTCACGCTTCTATAAATAATTTCATTTCTCCTATATACACTCAAATAAAAAATCTAAAAAATGTTAAAAATTAGGCATAATATGGAGATTAGGAAACAAAAATAACACTCATGATTTTTCTAAAACTCTGCCTTGGTACTGAAAAGTTTCCTTTTGGGTCCCTTATAACATTTATAAAATTTGGGGTAAATCGATTAATATTTTGCGGTTGGACGAAGTCTAAATAGAATAACAAATTTGTTTAATAGATAAATTTTGGAAAAATCGTGATAATAATTTTTACAATTTTTGCAGATTTTTTATTTGAGTTTATATAGGAGAAATTTTTTTTTTTTATGGAAATCTGAAAATGAAAAAATCAAGAACCTTTACAAATTATAACTAAAAATTAGACAGTTGAATTTTCATCGAAAACTTTCATTTTCAACCAAGAAAGATTCCTTTTCTACCAAAAAAATGAATTTTTAACAAAAGAGTAATGTTTCAAGCTAAAAAGTCTAATTTTTTAGAAAACAGTGGACTTTTAAATCGGAAAAAGATGAATTTTCAACAAAAAAGATCATTTTCAAACAAGAATAAAATTCGTTAACAAGATAGTTGAATTATCAACCAAAAAGTTGAATTTTCAACAAACAAGAATATCATCCTACCCAAAAAGACGACTTTTTAACAAAATATATAAATTTTCTACCAAATAGTTGAATTTTCTACCAAACAGTTGAATTTTCAACCAAAAAGTTGAATTTTCAAAATAAGCAGATTAATTTTCTATCCAAAACAAAAAAAAATAATAATATTGAAGAAAATGTTTAAATTTTCAAAAAAGAAAAAGATGAATTTTCGACCAAGAAGAGAAATGGTCTATCAAAAACGACGAATCTCCAACTCATTCAACATACAGAATACAGTTTTAACCAAAAATGGAATTTTTAAATTTTCAGATAAAAAAAATTATTATTAACAAAGTTGTTAAATTTTCAACCAAAAAGATGAATGTTCGACCAAGAAGAGAAATGTTCTATCAAAAAAGATGAATTTTGATAAAAATACATTAACTTTCAAGAAAATTATTTAATTTTAAAGCCAAAAAGAGGAATTATCTAGAAAAAACTTGAATTTTCAAGCCAAAAATATGATTTTTCATCCAAAAAGTTTAATTTTCAACCGAATATTTTTATTTTCTACCATTTTGTGGATTTTTCAAGCCAAAAAGATAAATTTTCTAAAAAAAACAGTAGAATTTTTAATAGAAACCTTCATTTAATATCAAGCAGTTTAATCATTTCCAACTATAATTATGAATCCTTAATAAAAAAAATCAATTTTTTTACAAAGTTGTTCTACTTTAAGTCAAATAATCGACTTTTCAACCAAAAAAGATGAATTCTCAACGATGAATGTACCAGTTGATATTTCAACCAAACAATCGCATTTTTAACCAAACAAGATAATTTTTAACCACGAAGATTAATGTTCTACCAAAAAAGAAGATATTTCAATAAAATACATTAATTTTCAACCATAAAGTTGATTTTTCAACTAAAAAAGATAATTTTTTAACCAAATAGTTAAATTTTTAACTGAACAAGGGAATAGTTTAATTTTCAGTTAAAAAAATAATTTTTAACCAAACAGTTACATTAACAACTGAATAGATGAAATTTCTAGTAGAAGATACGAGTTTTCCAAAAAATAGTTGAAGAGTTAAACATAGTTAAATTTTCAAGCAAAAAGACGAATTTTCTCGAAGACAGTTGAATTTTTAACCAAAAAGTTACTTTTCAACCAAGAAAGATAAATTTCAATTTAAGAAGGATGGCTTTTCTACCGTAAAAGTTGAATTTTTAAGACAAAAAGACAAATTTTTTAAAGACAGTTGAATTTTCATCAAAAAAAGTTCATTTTCAACCAAGAAATATGCCTTTTCTACCATAAAAGATAAATTTTTAGCAAAAGAGTAAAGTTTTCAAGCTATAAAGTCACATTTTTTTAGAAAACAGTGGACTTTTAAATCGGAAAAAGATGAATTTTCAATCAAGAATGATGAATTTTTAACAAGATAGTTGAATTATCAACCAAAAATTTGAATTTTCAACAAAATAGTTGAATTTTTATCTTATACAATATACAGG
>JAABKJ010009490.1:0-11189 GCA_011634705.1 Andricus grossulariae
ACACATTAAATGGTCGAATAATCCGTTTTCTCGCGAATAAACTTCAGGAGAGGAAATGTTCGATACAATTTAATTTAAAACTAGAATCATTATAATTAAAACGAAGTTGTCATTAAGATTTCTGGTGGTAGAAAATATAATTTATTTTGGTAGTAGAAGACTAACGTTACAATCTGATATGTTTGTTCGTGTCTTTGAGACACGTCGAATGACCTATTGACGAAATTTCCATGAACTCTTACGATCCAGCAATACTGATTATTAAATTTTAAAAAATATATTGTTTATCTTCTTTATATGGGGAAAAATATATTAATTTTAGCAACAGAACAATAATGTAAATGATATAATTTGTTCGCGTCTTCGAGACGCATCGATTGTCAAATTGAAGAACCTTTCATGACCTACCATAACCTACTAATATCTGTTTTGAATTTGTTAACAAAATTATTTACCTTGTTCATGAGATGATTTTTTTTGCATGGGGAATATAACAGTGTTATATTTTATATAATTATTCGCATTTTCGAGACGCGTGGATTGATCTACTGATGAACTTTCGACAACCATAGTTGTATAATATAGAACACGTCCATTGACATTTTGATGGGTTCTCTGATTTTTTGATAATAAGATGTTCGGTAAGACAGAAGCATAGGCTTGCAAAATATTGAAAGTATCAATTTTTTGTTTTGTTAGAAAAGAACCTCCCTCCATGAGGAAGCAAAATGCTCATCAAATGAGCCTGAATAAATATACCCATAGTGAATACATCCACAGAATTTCGCAGCGGTATTTATTTTGAAAAATGAATTCTGAGAAAAAATGAAAAAAGATTTTTCGAAATTTCAAATTATTTCCTAAAATTCTGAAAAAGAATCTAAAAGATTTAAAGGCAGAATTTGAGAAAAAATTCGATTAAGTTTAATAGATATTTAGTTCCAACTTTAAATTTTCTAGCTTTTACCACAAGATCAATCTTTTGTCTGGCAAACAATGCTACTACTAATAAACATTAAAATTCTGGAAATATTTAAAAAATTCAAATATTTGACAGCTTAAATTTTGTTTTAAAGCACTAAAAATGTGTAAAAAATATATGAATATCAGTTGCAGATTGTGTTAATTATAAGTAATAACTTACGATATATAGTGTACACTATACATATACCTATGTGATAATATCATATTTTTAGTTTTATTTAAAAAAAAAAAAGATATAGCATTTATTATATAACTACTTAATAATAATTGCGAATCATACGAAGAATTATATATAAAACATTGTTAATATTCGGATGGTAAATAAATATGCAGTTTGCAGTTTATGTTCATAGTAACTACTGTAATTGTAACTCCGCTGATAACTCATTTCCAACTTTCTCTAACTACCTTAATTACCGACGCACAATGCCTGAAAAATATCGAAAATTTCGGAGTAACCCTTGGGACTTAAGTCCATCCGCCAAGAGAACGTATTTAGCAGTCCGATTTTGACGGAGTCTTTTATTCCATTGCGTGAGTAATTTCCCACCTGATCTCCGTACCAACTATGTTTACAGTGGGCCTGTTTGACTAATGTCTATATGTTAAAACTAAAACTGTTTCCTGACTAAGGTGAAATAATGACCCAAAAAATTACCGACCTCCCTGTTTTGCCGACCGAGGGTAAAAGGATAATGTAGATCATTATCGACATATCTGTTTTACCGGCTAAGTAAACTGACATTTTAGTCGAGAGCTGTGTCACCGACCCTTCATAATATCCACTGAAGGTAACTTAGCATGGAATAGAATTGTATAGATCTCTGAATTACGAGGTGCCCGCTTTAATTAAAGACTCTTTAGGTTCTAGCTTAACGAGATTTACACCCGTATCCGAATTGGGAATCAACGTCAAAAAATGACCTTCGACATTCTGGACTGAAAAGGAAAGCTAAATTTAGAAATGAAAGTATAATTTACTGCAATTATATTAACCAGTACTGTATTTTTATGAGAAAAAAGGTAGTTAAATTTTACTCGAATTTTTAACCCTTCGATGGCACACTTCCCGACGCGTAACATAGCTGGTATACTGGGGTCTTTTTGACCCCAAGCGAAAAAAGCTTCCCGCAAAGAGCCAATTGCTTATTTTGAGTAGCTGAATTTTTCACACACTCTTGGATAGTTATTTCAAAGAATGCTGTGGGTCATTTAGTTCAAAATGTATTTTAAATATGAAAAAAAGATGGTAGAAGTTAAAACATAGCAAAAAATGGCATTATTTACGATAAAATTATTAACTTCTTTTTTCTTTTTTAATAACCGTATAAGTACTATTTTCAATTGTTGAAGGGATTTGAATAAGGTTGAATATGCCTGGGTCTTTTTGACCCCAGTGTGCCAGCCAAGGGTTAATGATTTCATTACGGAAATTTTATACTTAAATCACATGTAAAATTTATACGTGTTGTTACATTTAAATGAACAAATTTAACTGTTGCTGCGCATAATTTCATTTCTGTAATATCATACGATTTAAATGATTTTACACATAGTATGCAGTAATATGCCTAACAACTTTTTTTACATAGGTATAAATTTTCTAAATCAATATAATTTCAAAAAAGAAAATCGATATCAATGCATTACAATTTACATGGCAAAATTCGAATATTGTCCACGCAAACAGGTGAAGTAACCACAGAAGGGTCCCACTAGGAGCCACTGACATCTATGAAAATGATACTGGCTCCCAGTAGAACAGAGGTAAAGCACACCTATGGCCACGTCTCACGACCGCGAGATGGGTGATCGAAAGGCACGACGAAATCACAATGACAGGTCGGTGAAACCCTCGTGTGCCTTAAAGACACGAAGGGACCCAATGATGACAGCCTTCTGCATCCATGACCCAAGTGCCTTCGCATGTTTTTGACACACGGGTATAACTTTGAGATTACGAATCAGTGATACTTTTGCAACTGCGAGAGCACCGATCACAAGGAAAATTATTTTAACCGAATATTTTTGGTACATACGCTTCAGCCCCCTTTTTAGGTATTGACACCTCTCCTCTTTTTCCTTTTCCTTGGCAGTGATGTTGTAGTCGGTCGAAGCCGAGAATTCGATCACGAATATAGTTCGTTTCTCGAAGTATTGGAGAACTATGTCAGGTCTCGAGTGTGCAATGGAGACTGCTGTCTGAAAATCGTAGTTCCAGCAAATTTGGCACTTCTAGTTTTTGGACAATTGACTCTTTCTCCCTCGGAGCGTTCGACAGGGTCTGTAGAAATACGTAGTTCCCGCGTGTTTGGGACACCTGGATAGTATGTGGCCTAGGTATTCAGCGTGTGTGTGACGCGCTCTGCAACTATCGCTGGGAACCTCTTGACACAAAATGTGGTTACGGTTTACTAAAGCGGAAATCACACCACCCTGGTACGCGAAAGTGAAACTCCCTTACCTGAATTAATACCTGATGATCTGAGGAAAGCAAAAGTTTTCTCCTTTGACAAGGGCTGGCCTTCAACATGTCTGTGAAAGTTTCCGTGCATCTTCTTGTCGAGGAGCTGCTGGCGCAATTTTTCAACCTTTGCTTTCTTTACTTGGGCTCCGCAGCTTTGTAAAAGAAGGCTCCTTTGCGTTTTTCTTCTCGTGATTCCTAACCATTTTTAGGAAAGGGTCACTTCCATTTGGAGCGCTGTAAGCTATACCCAGAACCAGCTATACCCAGGTTATGAAGACATTGGAGATTCAAAAGTCCGCCACCGCCTTGACATCGTGGGATGTTTAATCACGGAACGGACGCATTAATATGAAAGCTCATCTGTACATGCATGATCTTAAGCATGGTGATATCGTGGGCAGAAAGCTCGTGCTTCGCCCATGGAACTACCCCAAACGAGTGGAGTAGAAGCAAGATCAACGCCGACAAATTAGAAAACCAAATCTGTCGAAGAAAATGCTTGCATCTGCTTCGGAAAGACTCTTTCACTCATGCTATGTCCTGAATACGGCTCTGAGGCACGCGTATGTATTCATAGGTCTCTCCAAATTTTAAAATGTCTAATAACACTCATATCCACTCATGTTCAACCCAAAGTCCATACGATTCTCGCCGGTGTACCCCTCGACGATATTTAAAGCACACTGAAGTTGCTATGAACTAGCCATATTTTTCGTACATATCTCTCCACACAACCCTAATTCTTCGAATAATCCTGTCGTTTAGGATAACTGTAGTGATCTTATACAGCGTGTTCAAACAAGTTATTGGCCAGTAGTTCTCTGGGTTGGACCTGTCACCTTTCTTTGGTACGAGTATAGGGCGTCCTAACACCAGCCACTGCGGGATAAGAGTCTCCGACTTTAAATATGAAGTAAAGATGCGGATCAGATGTTTGTGTGTAGAAGTTAACTTCTTCCACTAGAAGTTCTTGATACCATCTGCTCCTGCTGTGGAAAAGTTCTTCGCGTCCCTAAGTGCTTTCTTCACCTTTTCGGCAGTGACTGATGGACATTCCCCATCAGACACTATGAGGTTATGGCAAAGCTCCTTGAAGCGGATGATAATCTTAGTGCTTTCATTCTATTCCAGTGTTTTAGGGATCTTGTATACCTAAAAGTCACTACCTCGTCGGAATTGGATGCATTTTTAACAGAAACAGGGAGATCGCTTAAGAGGTGCGATGGGTCAGCGAAAAACTGTTGATTCTCCCTAACCCACCCCTCCCTCTTCTGTATTCTCCTCCTTGCTTCAGGTAACACCCGCACTTTATCAACAATGTGTTGCTTGATTGTCAGCAGCTTGGACTTGTTTAATGTGTGATTGTAGATCCTCAGTTCGTGGGCGAACATTAGGACCCTTTCCGTGAACGGCCTACCAGATGCTACGTAGTCTTTTGGTCTTTTGATCCATCGTCGGTTTTAGCTTTCG
The DNA here is from genome assembly GCA_011634705.1 of Andricus grossulariae. Lineage (NCBI taxonomy): Eukaryota > Metazoa > Arthropoda > Insecta > Hymenoptera > Cynipidae > Andricus > Andricus grossulariae. The sequence continues at coordinate 4,922 of JAABKJ010009490.1, forward strand.
ATTTGAACAAGCTAAAGCTCTCGCCACACCATAAAATAAACAATATATCTTCACGAAGGCAGGCATCCATTTTAGCCAGATTTTGTGACTTAGGAGGTGCATGGATTTTCATGTTCCTTCTTGTCCTCAAATCGCTATCATATCTCAGGACGTGCCCACTTTCCGCAGTGTCTTAATGTAGCTTCTCCTCTTGTTACTTCGTCTTGTTCTTCCGCTTGTTCATTCAGCAGTTTGAGAACCGCTCTGCGTTCATGGCCAGCCGTCGAGAGGTAGGCAGCTTAATATCGTAAAGACTATTACGACACATGCTATAGCTCTTGATGTTTCTGGCGCCACAGAGTGTGCATAAGCGCCATAAAGCCTCCGCGAACTGGGATAATGCTGGCATCGTAGCAGTCCTACAAGTCATCCTTGAGACGATTCGTCCAGTCGATGTGAGCGTTTCGCCGGTTCATCGTCATGTTTTTACCTAAATTATTTTCAGCACCCCAAACTATAGGGTAATCGACACTTTTTTCAGACCTATTGTCGGATGCTTTGCGCCAGAAATGTCCAGCTAGAGGAAATTCCCGCCGGGAACACATGGTCCACGTCCACCACTATTTCTCCAGGAAAGCGGGAATGGTGGTAGAGGTGTGTGAGAATCTCACGTTGCGTATCTACGATATGCTGGATAGGAAGCATGCTACGCCGGAGAAGACTCAAAACCAGATGGGATGAGGGCCTAGTAAGGGGAATAGCTCCGTGGGGATGCCCACAGGGGGGTGTCCTGTCACCCCTCCTGTGGTGCATTTTGGTGGACGGCCTCCTTCGAAGGCTAAATAAAGAGGGGTATTATACATCAGATTCGGTTAGATATCTGGGAGTAATCCTAGATAGCAAGCTGAAATGGGCAAAGCACCTAGAGACCCAATGCAGAAAGTTTGTCATGACTTTTTGGATGTGGAGGAGAGCCTTTGAGTAGATGTGGGGTCTAGGGCATAAAATGCTTGCATGGCTCTACTCTGCCGTCCTAAAACCCAGGCTCCTACATGCGGCCGTGGTCTAGTGCCCACGGGCGGAACTTAAAACAATGCAGGACAGACTGCGAAGATTACAAACGCTAGCATTTAGGGGTTTCACTGGAGCAATGAGGACTACGCCCACAGCGGCGATAGGATTTATGCTCTGTGAGGAACCCCTACATGTTGCGATAATCGCTAGAGCGGCACATGCGATGGGCCGCTTGGCAAGAGCAAATAGATGGACTCGGGGGACTAGACACACTAGACTCCCGAGTGATATCAGCGCATTACCGATTCTACAGATGAGGCAAGATGAAATAACTGTGCTGAAACACTAATAGAAGGAAACGCTGCTGGCAAACAGATCACGATCTGTTCGGACAGCCAAGCGAGACTAACTGCAATAGGGAAACCAGACATAACATCAGAACTGGTTTAGGAATGCAAAAATGCATTAGACCAACTTGCAGAAAGAAACAATGTGTCCCTCATATGGGTCCCTGGTCACACAGGGATCAAGGGGGACGAAAAGGCGCAGCAAGTGAATACATAGGCTCAGAACCTGTACTGGGAATAGCGTCTTGCTGCATTGGTTTGGCCATTAAAAGCTGGATCCGAACAAAACACCGGGAATACTGGGAACAAATCCAAGGTTGCCGCCAGGCAAAATCCATCCTGGGTTATACCCATAGGATGGACAGAGCCAGGGAAATCCTGGGTTTACCCAAGAAAGATATAAAGACAGTGGTACAGATCCTAACTGGACACAACGACTTAAACTATCGTATGCACAAAATGGGGTATAACCCCACGACAGAGTGCAGGAGATGCGGCAGGGATGATGAAACATCCTCGCATGTACTATGTCAGTGCCCAGCATTAGCTGGACTAAGTCAACTGATTCTCGGGGTCCATTTGTGGCACAATAGGCTATATAGCTTGATCGCCACAGGAGCTTTTCATGGGCTCCTCGCCCGTCCTAAAACTAACTAACTAATATCTGTGTATCTTGAATAATAAAAAAATGTCGTTGATATTATTTAGCAATTTTTTCATTTTGAATTTGTGGTTTTTATTTATAATTTCTAAACGAAGTCGAGATATTTTTAGAAAGAATTAATTAATTATGGAAAATGTCTGGGTCTTAAAAAGGTTGACCTTTTGGCAAAAACCCATATACTTATATAATTTTCTTTACATTGTTATACTAATGAGAAGGTACTAGTTATATGTGGAAACTGCTGCCGTCCAAACTAAAAAGATACATAAGTGACATTTTTACGAAATATGAGTTTTTGGTATCGTTGGATTCGTAAGAGAAAGCTGCGTCTAACTGTGTTGATAAAAATGACTAACTATTGATATTTATTTCAAAAAACGACTGTTTTTAAATGAGGAAAGTCCAAAAAGTAAAATAATACACAAAGCACACTGCATGTCCTAAAGTTTGTACAAGGCATGTAACACGTCATCAGTATGCAAATAAAAGATACCCTAAAGAACGTTCTGTAACATTTTTACTGGTTTTTTTAAAAATGTCGGATTTAATTGACCCAATTATTTCAATTGTTGTGAAGAATTTGTGTATTGGCATCAGGGTCTTATGAATATATTTAATTAAAAACGTGCATTTCATAAAAGTTAAAATTGGCAAACGTTTCGACCACGGATAGGGGTCCTCCTTATTGCTAATAATATCGAAGCTTCTAAATCGAGAGTGCTTAACAGATTCGATTGAGTGAAAAAAATGAGGAATTTCAGAATCCCGGAAAATCACGTATTTGCATCACTAGATGTTGTTTCTCTTTTCACAAATGTGCCAAAAGAGAAGGCAGTTGAGGCGGTCCGTAGCATGTGGAATAAAATTCGCGAAAAGACAAAAATTCCGTGGGAAGATTTCGAAGGACTTCGGTTATGTCTGAATAGCACGGATTTCAATTTCAAGGGAGAAACGTACTTTCAAAAAAGAGGGCTACCAATGCGCTCTCCCCTTTCACCAGTTTTAGCCGATATAGTTATGGACGGCATGGAAACAGTTATTTTACCGAAAACAGGTTTCCAGGTTCCATTGTATGTTCGTATGCCGATGAAATACTAGTAGCTCTCCCAGAAAACGAAGTAGAAAACGTTCTACAAGTTTTCAATCTGAACGATTCCGAAATTAAATTCACCTTAGAGAAGGAATATTATAGGGCAATAAATTTTCTAAATGTCTCTTTTCACAGGAACAATGGCCAAGAAATAAATTGCAATTGGTTCCGTAAACCAATGTCGTCTGGCAGATGCCTTACTTTCGATTCTAATCACCCACAAAAATATAAAAAAGCGTAGTTTTCAATATGGTCGACAGAGCTATTCTCTTCTCCGATAAACAATTTCATCAAAATAACTTGCGACTGGTGAAAGACACTCTCAATGAGAACTTTTACCCGCAACATTTCGTTGCAGAGAAGATCAATCTCAGATTGAATATTTTGGCCAAAAATGAACAGCGTAGAATTGATAAAATAGCTCTGAACGCGGAAATTAGGTTATTTATTAGCATTCCATATGTTGAAGGACTATCTGCACGAATCGCGAGAATTCTCTGTCAAAACTGTAATGCGGTTTATATCGGTCAAACTAAACGTCCATTAGGAATCAGGGTTAAAGAACACAAAAGGGACATAAACAAGATCCCTGAAAAACAGACAAGGCTTACTAGACATAGTGTTGAAAAAGATCATTTTTTCGATTTTGAAAACACGAAAATTCTCGCGAATGAATGTCACTACCGTAAACGTCTGGTGTTGGAAATGTGTCATATTGCTGGTAATATTAATGCGGTCAATTTGAGAACCGACGTAGCAAACCTTTCAAAAATATATTTGCCTATTGATATGCGCTGATAACGTTCAGGATCAGGATCGCCAATATTAATACGTAATATATTTATATAAGCTTTATTTAAACATGTTACTAGATGAATTACAAGTGAGGGATGACGAAGAACTAACTAACTGACCCAAACGGGCGGGTTATATACGGCAGCACGTTTAGAACGTTCTGTCTATGGAAAGTACCATAAATTGCATGCGCAATTTAAAGCCTACATTGTATCGATTAGTACAGTCTATTGATTAATATGCATATATAGTCACTTATAGGTAGGGTACATAACAGCTCCCTCTTTAGACATTGTTTCCTCCTCAAAATTCTTTAATTTTACAAATCAATCTTTTTCGCATTTAATGATCGTAATAGAGATGTTCGTGGTTGAACTGTTTCTACACTTGCTGTATAAGTTACAGCATTAGGTTGATTTTCTACTTTATTTTTTATACAAAAAAGGATCATTTTCTTAGGTATACATCTAGTTATATGTTTTAGCACTCCACACTTAAAAAGCGCATACATGGTTATCGTTCCTATCGCTATATAGCCCAAACGCTGTGATCATTCTGAAGTAGTTTCATTCCAACCTTTTATTTTTTTATGAGTAGACATATTATTAAGTATACTTTGCACATCGTTTAAACTAAGTTGTGCTTTCCTAAGTACATCTGTGTCAATTTGCTTGGGCATTTGAATTAATGTCTTATCTAAGTTATATAAATTTCCTAGGTTATGTTGCAAATTGTAAGTTTCGTTGACAACAATCGTTTTAGTCATATTTAAGTTTTTTGATAAATAAAGTTTGTCGTGGTTGTTATATATTTCACCATTTTCGCCGGTGATTGATGTGGCAGCTTTGATTAGAATTGGTTCGATTTTTTCTCCACATACTAAATCTAAGTTTATGTCGGTTGTAGGAATTACAATATATCCTCCTATTACCGGTATGTAAGTTTCTTTATGAAGCAAATAAGGAGATTGTAAATATGTTGTTTTTGCCTATCATCTCAGTGAACTTGCTTCACAAGTATTTGTTTCATAAATTCTTAGATTAGGCTGATTTATATCACATATTAAATGTCTATTTATTGTTTTACATTTGTTAATTGTCTCCTTATCAGTTGGTACATAACTGTCTTCGAACGCAATTATTAAGACATGATCGGGAATTAAGGAAAATAATATTTTGCCAAATTTGGTTGGGATTGGAATTATTCTTTTCACGGGTCCTTCCTTGTTTTTAATAATTGGAATATTAATAACGTAACTTAATAATCCATTTACTACCGCTATTAATATAGAGGTAATATCAAGAATTTTCTGAGAGTCTTCCTCGAAATGGTATTTTGTTCTATATTGCATTTCAAATCCTTCTAGTGTGTCTTTCAAAATCGCAGGAGTTGAAATTTGTGCATGTATAATTCCATATTTACCATTATTGATAGCATCTATTGCTATATTGATATTTTCGTTTATTTCTTCAATTAGAATAGTTATTGAAATTAGTTTCATATTAATAAAATTATCTTTAGTATTGGAATTCAGTTTTTCAACTGTTTTGGATTCTAATGCAATTTTATCCTTTACCTCCTGGTCTGTATCTAATACTATTTTGAGAATTTTTGTTTGATTATTTAATACGGAAACTACATTCCCATTGTTAGTACATGATTTGTCAAATTCGGAGTTTATTTGTTTTAAATGTGATTCGGTCAAGCTTCCAAATAAAGTTTTCGAAATATCGCCTATAAAATTAACCAGTCCTCTATTATGTCTTTGTTTTCCAATTAATTTGTGTAAGATTGTAGTTTTGGTTATTAATTTATTGATTCTGTGTTTCATTAATCTTATTTCTTTTTTCGCTATACATTCATTCTCACATGTCTGTTCTATTGAATTAATTGCTTGTTCGAAAACTTTAAAACTATTGTCGGTTGTATTTAAATTTATTCCTATGATGAATTTCCATTCTTCGTGGTACAAATAAGCTTTGCTAATTTCTTCCATGTAAAGTTTTCCATAAATTTCTTGAAGAACATTGCTTGCTTGAGTCGTCGTTATTAACATCCACAGGACCAGAATAATTATTTTCCTGGAACACAAAATGGAATCACTTGACCAATATGAAGTTGAAGAGTTTTGCCTTCAAATTTAATTTTCAAATTATTCTTCGTTGTAATTCCTGTAACAATTCCTGGACCTTTCCAGCTTGGATCCAATTGATTTTGTTTTGTATTATTTTTCCATTTGACTTTATCTTCTATTTTGTAAACTGGGTGGCTTTTAACAATGTTTTCATCCAAACGTTTCTTGGTCTTCTCTTGTTCAATTTCAATTCTTTCTTTAGCTTTCTTAATGATGTTGTCATGTTTGATTTTCCATTTCTTTAT
>JAABKJ010009491.1:0-11189 GCA_011634705.1 Andricus grossulariae
ATTGTGTGGAATACTTCCTTTCTGTTCTACCTGTTCTTCTAATCTCTTCCTAAGCACCTCCGCGTAAATTTTATATGCTACTGGCATGAGAGTGATTCCTCTATAATCTTCCACTTTTCTACCCCCTCTTTTCTTTAATAAAGAAACTACCAAACCTGTTCTTTGAATAAATATTGTTAATTTAAATAAATATTTTAATTCAAACATTAATATTTTTTTTAATTTTATTTTTTAAAAAATTATTTTTTTTAAATTTCTTTATATTATTAATTGAAATTGTTTTTAAAATTTCATTCATATTCAAAAGTTCAATTTTTCCTTTTCATTCATTGAAAATTTAATATTTTTATTAACTTTCATTTAAATTGAATTTGGAAAAAATGCAATTAATATACTTAAAAAGTGTTTAAAAACTTTTTAAAAATGAAAAAATTTCAATAAAAAAATGTGAGCAAATCTTTGTAAAGACAACAAATTAGTTTAAAAAATTGTTTGAAGTTAAAAAAATGAATTTAAATCGAAAATTAAAATCTTTAAAAATTTTCATTTTCAATCGACCATTTTTTTAATTTCTGTATATTGAAAATTAATATTTCCAAAATTCATTAAATTTTATTTTCAATCGTATTTTTTTTGTCAATTTCATTTCAATCGAATAATTGAAAAGTAAAAAAAATTCAATGTAAAATATTAAAATTTAATTTTTTCTTAATGCAATTAATTAGTTTAAATAAAATATTTTAAATCGAAAATTAAAATTTTTTTAAATCTCATTTAAAATAAAAAAATTACAATTGATTCGATTTCATTAAATTTAATTAATTTCATATAAATTGAATATAAATAGAAAATTACAAGTTTTAAAGTTTTATTTTTGATTGAATTTCTTTTCTATTAAAAAATAAACATTTTTAAATTTTCAAATAGAAATAAAAATTAAAACTGATTGCCATTTTATGCCATTTTTGATATGCCTAAAACTTTTGCATAATATTTCTGAGGTAAAAAAATGCGATAAATGCAGTATCGACTGATGAGTTCACAAGCATATAAAAGGTCAAATAAATTGACTTATAATTTGCTCACCAAAATCGAAGAAGCAAAAATAGGAAAAATTGTACCTGTTAAACTCCATAAGACATAAAAATGACTGAAGCGAGTGCTAATTTTTTTTTTATATACTAAAAGAACATGTATACGTTTATTTGGCTGCGAGAACGATTTCGTGGACATGCCCGTTGAGATTTCTCAAATATGGTTTTTTAGGTCACCCTTGTTAGTGTTATGGGTTGTCATAGGGCCATTTATTTGTTATTTGTTATTGTTTTTATTTAATTTGTTATTTTCAGTGAGTTGAAAACTAGCTCATACATAGTATGTTTTCTCGTACTTCGGATATGCTAACATTTGAAAAGTGAAAGAGCTGAAAAATCGGAATTGGTGCCCAAGAAGAGCCTAAAAAAAGACCGAAAAAAGCCCAAAATTATGATATGCTTACATTTAGTTTGAGTGCATATTTTATTTTGACGGTAGTTTTTAGGAGATTAGGTTATTTTTTGAAAATTAATTTTTGCATTTTTGGAGAGCCCAAAAAAAGCCCAAACTTCTGGCGCTGGTGATTTTTTCAAATTTCCTGTAGCGATGGTACCCAAAATTATGACATGAAGCAAATATTCAAATTCCGTTGTGGAGGTGCTAGCGGAACACACCTAATTTTATTTAAGGTGGAGCGTACACTGCTAACGTCGGCAACGAACAACCTTGCTGGCGCTGGCATGGAAGCTGTTTGCCGGCTGTTTTTCACAAAAAGCGAATTGCGAAAAAAGAGAGAATTACATATATAGTCATGCAAGTACCTGTGAATATAATTTTCAAGGTCGAAAAAAATGAACATTATGTTTTTAAAAAGAAAAATAATCTGTTAGCATTTTTTATCATGAAAATACGGTGAGCGTAGACCAAGTATTTTCGGTTCGGTGTGAATAGCAACTTCGTTAAACATAACTTATTATTCATTTAAATTACAAAAATTGCCCATAATCGGAATGAAAAATTATCGTTTTTATTATTTGCTTGAATAGATTTTGAAAAATAAAAAAATATCAAGAAACGCGTATGGTAAGAAATTATTTTTTACGAAAATATTTTAAGAAATGAAGCTCCCTCCCATGTTTTTAGTGTTATTGTTTGACTCTCGGTATCGGCCATTTTTCTAGTTAACGTCACAGCCTGAAGCACTTAATATTAATTTTGAATCACGCCTGACCTGCAGCCAATAAATGCACTGCGTAACGTTCTGCGCAGTAGGTCAATCCGCTAAAGTTGGGATAGTCTAGGTAAATAATCGATATTTCGTTTGAATTACAAGAATTATGTATAATAGTTAGATGACATCCTTGCTGTTTTTTCAAAAGATATCGTCGTTTTTAATTGACCCAAGTATTATAAGTGTAAAAAAGATTGTTTTATTGGCATTAGGGTTGATAATGTTTTTTTTTGTGTTCTACACTTAGTTTAAAAAACAAAGAAGATATATATTTTTAGGTAAATTAGAGTTAGATTTTTTATGTTTCGTCCCGGACTATGTAAGGCTATGCAAATCAGTCCTACCTCAGACATTTTAATTGATCTAAATTCATTATAATGTATAGTTAAGAAAAAAAAATGTTCGTTTATAAGATTGATTAGAAAAAAAATGTTAACCGTTATTCGGGCCACGGATAGGGGCCAGAACTAAACTTAAAAGATCATCAATTAGCAAGTTGAAAAGAAATTATTACTATTTTCGTGAGTTGACTAGTGAACCAAAAAATGAAATTTTAAACCTAGGGGAGCGGCAGCAAATGCGGCGCGGCAGCTAATCTGGCGCGTTCGAGTTTTCGAATATTAAGCATTTTCTGCTTTTGGAGATAATTTCATTACATGTACATTTTCTCAACGTTACATTATTTAAAAATTGGGATAATTAAATTAATTGCCTGATTTATATGGTGAAAAGTTAGTTTTGGTTCTTTCGCTTGTATTGTCAGTGTAGCTAAAAACAAATAAAAAATTACAGAACTTACGTATAAACTTATACAATTTAAAAAAAAAATACTGTTCCGAGTTTCTTGAACGCTTCAAAGTTTAACATTTTGGCTGAAATTTATCAACTTTTATGTAAAAAATCTTTATTAAATACTATTCACATGCAACTAACATGGCGCATTCGGGACTTTTGAGATAAATAATTGTTTAAAAAGTTTCCCTATTGATAATTATTTCAATATATCCTTCATTATGTTATTTTTTATATTGATGAGTCATTCTGCACTGTTAATGAAAATTTTTTTTCTTGACGTTTCAGCAAACATAACCCTCAAATTATTGTGAGGCATTCTGCACTGTTAAAAAGCATTTTTTCTTGCAATTTCGTCAAGCATGATCCCTTAAATATGCTAATAATATTAAACGCAAATGTATTTATCTTATTTTCATTAAATTTTACTAATTTTTCTTCATAATTTCTTTTTACTCAATAATTATGAATTAAATGAACTTTAATTAAATTATCTTTATATATAGAGCATTGGTAAGATATTGGCCTAAACAAAATATATTTTATTAGAATATTTCACTTTATATTTGAATTTTAATCGTGCATTTTCCTTTATGTGCGCGGCCGCTCCCCTAATCATATTTTTCATCGTACCGGAAGCTGTGAAAAATAACATTAAAAATAAGAAAATTAAACTTTTGGAAAAACGACGCAAAGTAAGAAAAAAAATTAATTGAAAAACGTTGTACACCAAAAAAAGGTCTATAAATTTGTTAATATTCATTTTTTGATGGAACACGTAGTTTTTATTTTGATCGTAGAAAATAAAAAAATTTAATTTTTGGCAAACGACACAAGGTACGAAAAAAAATTAATGCACAAAAGTTGTTCACTCAAAAAAGATCCACAAATTGTTATTAATCATTTTTTGATAGCATGCATTTTTTTAATCGTAAGAAATAACCTTCAAAATGAAAAAAAAAGAAGTTTTGGGAAATACGACATAAAGTTTAATAAGATGTTAGTGTTGAACATAATGTAGAAAAGTTCGCATTTTGGACAAAATCGTGTGCCGAAGGAGCTTTAACAAAAGAGAATTCACAATCATCAAATTACAGTTGTCGATGCTTTGACCTTTAATTTGAAAAGGTCTGTGCATAAATGTGGGGAAAATACAAAGACCGAGCGCGTAGCGCGAGGTTAATACATTATCGGGCGTGAAGTGCGAGATAAACATATTATCGGTCGCGAAGCGCGAGAACCAACAGTCGCGCGCCCTTGGCTCGCTCAAACTTGCGAGTGGCGCGCACAGCGCGAGATTAGAATACATAACCTCACGAAATAATCGACATGGATTGCAACATTTTGATAAAGGTTCGAAAATAAGGACCACACTAATACAAATGAAACTCAAAAAAGAAGCAACATTCTGTATGTCACCTTACGTGTAACGCAATACGACATTGTTTCATCCAGTCCCACTTACTGCACGTAACATCACGCGACGTTTATCTCCTCTTATTATCTACAGCCGGCAGTCGCGTAACTCGTTTGTATGTGACTGGAATACATTAATTCCTGGAATAAGCCATGAAATTAGTGGTCAATAACACTTCTTTACTTTACATGATACAAAGTAACGTTATGTATTCTCATTACCAGAAACCAATATTAATCTTATTTTTAGCCTGAGTCCCATCAAGCCTGGTGATCACGATCCTAAAGGCTACTTTTAAGTAGACATTTTTTTTATTGTTTTCTTATGAGAGATCGGTGTATACGACCATTCAAGGGAAATTATAGTGTTGACTCTGTAATTTTCGTTCCGTTAGAGACATACTTCTGAAAGTTGCACTTTTCTGAGTTTAGATTTTATGCTCAGCCTAATTTGACACAATGTTTCAGACTCTAGATTCTATCGCCTTAAAATTGCTAAGCGCTTTTCTCCTTTATTTCGCAACATTTGATGACTGAAGATTATATCCATTCCAAGAATTTTCTTTCATGGATAAAAAAACTTAAAGGAACTTTTTATCATTTTTATTTTACTTTGGTGAGTGAATTACATTTTTGGAAAATAAAAAAGCAGATCCTATTTTGATTCAAAGAAATTATAGAGTTCATCTCCCACGTAAACTATCCATCATATGAGTGGTTCAGATGATTACTTGTTGATTCAACTATACATAATTTATTGATCCCTATACATGATTTATCGCCTCATAATATATAACTTACTACCCACGGTTAAAGATTTTGCATCGTTAAAAAAATGAACCTATAATAGTTTCTTCACTTATCGACAGACTGGCAATGTAGACGTGATAATAAATTGTGCTCTTGTTTTAATTTTATTTCTCACACGCCTAAAGTGTAATTTTATTTCTACGCATTCTCAGTATATTATGGATAAAAATATCATACAAATATTTTATTTTATATAAAACGCCTCCAATCGATTAATTTAATATGCACCTAACCGTTAACGGTTGCGACCAGCTCAATTAATTATGAATGTGTAGCATAGGTTCTTGCAACATAGGTGTTATTATGACAACTTTGAGATTGTCACTTTCTTGTTCCTTTTTTCATTAACGACGTATATTTTTTACTTTACATAGTATTAAGTATCTGGAGCAGCTGATGAACGAGATGATTAATTGAGTCTTACCAAAAGTCTTGCAGCTGAACATGATTGCTCTTGATTATATGTCTCGCCCTGAGTTTAGACGGGCAATACGACGATGGTTTGCAATTATCGACAACTAATAACAGGTAACATCATGGCACGAGAAAAGTTGAGAATTTATCGTGATTTGCAATCCGTGGAACGAAGCTTGCAAGAAAGACAGCGGGGTTCCTACTTCGAATTCGATGAAATGATCTCTTTCCATTCCTTAGCTAGGCGCCTATCTCACGCCAATCGATGCTTATCTATGCGTATCCTCTCGCTGATCGACAGCGAAAAGAAGTTATTTTGCAAAGTTCCGTCGGTTGCCATTTTTCATAGTATTAAGTCGAATAATTTCGTATAATGTCACTGTCGCTCTCTTGACTTTTGGCGAGATAAGTAACGATTATTCTTCGCGTTTCCTGAATCTCTTAAAAATGAAATTGGTATTTGTTCAGTGAACTTTCTTCCCAAATATTTAATAATTATAATACTTATTGTAGTGTTTAACTGGCCATTAATGAAATTACGTTTTATAACAGAAATTCTTATAAAATCTTATAAAGAAATGATCTTTTTTGTTACAGATGTTTCATTGTATGGATGCTGGCTGTAGTGATGCAAAGGTGTAAGGTGAATGTCATTCAAAACGTTTGAATCAAAAATAAAGGTTTAAGTTTTAATTCAAAGAAACAAAAGAATTGCTGAAAATAATAAATTATAATTTTCTATTACCAATTTTTAATATATCTATTGGCTATTTTTAACACTAGAACAATTCTAGTTTAATACTCAGAAAAACGGTTTAAAACATGTTATCATCCTGTTTAAGATTTATATTTAAATGCAACTAACTCAACTTTATATTTGCAATTCAGCTTTCTTATTTTCATTTGGTAATTCTTAACATTATCACAGTTCTATTTAAAAATTCTTCAATCGATTCAAGCGCCTAAAACATTTAATTGTGCATTAATATTTAAAAAAAATAGTTCATGGCGTAAGTTTGAAAAGATTCACATCGAAACGATTAAATTAAAATGGTAGAAAATAAAAAAAGCATTATTTCGCACATAATTCCGAAACGTTTTATTTTCACAATCCCTTATTTCGTGGGATTACTTTACTAAAACATTCCCTCCTACAATTTTAGGACATCTGATTAGAATGATCATGACTTTACATGGAATGGATATTTTTTCATACAAAACTATCCATTACATGTAAGAGGTACGATTATTAACATCGTATGTTCTAAGCCTAAGATAAATTGGATTCTTGTTATCATAAAATTGTAGGGGGGTATTATTAAAGTATCCCACGAATCCTGGATCCATTAAAATTAATTTTTTTGGAGTTATGTGCATCATTTCCAAATAACATTTGAAGGTCTATAATTGATAATAGTTGAATTTTGTTCATCGGAAGAAACAATTTGAAATTAGACTATTTTAAATGTTGAATTTGGAAATTATAGATGTTGAATATTCTACTGGTAATTTTTGGAAACCTCGCATTAAAATCCATCTACTGTAAACTTTTTTCGGTCAGTTTTTCGGATCAGACTACAAACTTTTGATTTTGATAGGCGATTAGTCACGACACATCTGAGCTCGAACCAGCAGGAGATGAAGTAGCGGTCGATGATGCAACGGAAGATTATTGGGCGGGAAGTGGATTAGGCCCAGAAGAAGATGAAAATGCAAGAAATGAATCTAGAGAAGCGTTGATGCACGAAGCCAGCGATCACGATGCGGTAATTAAACAATTATTTTCTCAAAGAAGGAATTAAGTATAATTTTAAATGAAAATGTAAATTATATTTGTGGGAAATAAGTAGATTTTTTGAAACTGTTATAATATTATTAACAAAAAGGAATCACCTGGGCCTAGATGTTTGATTGCCTGAATAATTTCCCAAGGAAGGATCTGACTAGTCGCCTTGTCGTAGGTAGGTTTGAGTCGGTGTGAAAAATTTTCTAGTTTTTGAAATCCATCTTTTTAAAGTTTCATAGACTACGCCGTAAATTCTTATAACGACGGTCGAATGTCATCGTCCGTCTGTCGTTTACCACTCCTAGTTCCCACAATATTTGTTCTGGAGGGTTGAACTTTGGAATGGATGTTGAACAGTTGTATTCTACTCGAGGAAAATATTTTCTTCTACTTATCTATTATGTTTTGTTTATAATCAGTGATTAGGAACTATAACGAATAACGAATAACGAAGAAATGTGGAAATTAGGCTTTTTGGACCCCTATGCTGTAAGCTTTTCTTTCAGGTTAATTTTCCTTGGGGATCGCTTAACATACAGCTCTTAGCATACAGAATTTCGACAAAGAATGAAATTTAATATGTTACATTCTTTTTCTTTTATATCCGTTGTTAAAAACTAAGGAAAATTAAAAAAATTGCCTTTTTTACCCCTATGCTGAAAGCTTTTCCTTTAGTCAAATTTTCCTGGGCAATATCGCAAATTGAAGCTCTTGGGGAAACAATCATAAAAATTACGCTCAAATCATGTAGCCTACGAAACCCATGACTTGAGTTATTACTTATATGCAAAAGGGAATATCTTTTTATTCAAAGAACGAAGACCTCGTATAACAGCGTGAGAAATGACCTAAGAATGTTGTTGTGCCAACGTAACTTTACAAGGCGAAGGGCTCGAAAGGAAAGCTGTTAAGTTGCGTAAGTGCGTATCGTTCCAAGGAAAGAATACCCTAGCACTTTTGCTAGGGCGTTTTACCTGGCTTCCTCGAGAAACTACAAGATTCATCTTCAGCCTGTTACGCGAGAATTCGAATAAAGTAGCAAACAAGATCGATGCGGATATAATATAGAAGAAGAAAGTGAGAATGGCCGAAAAATGTACGCGTGTAACGAGCACGACTCGTAATACTTACATCCTGTTATATAGTTACGTCATTAATGGATGAACGGTTCCATCGAAACCAGATTCGAGCGATGAACGGGAAGAAACCTTCCATAAACCTGAAGCCATTTTATAAGAGGAGAGGAAGGTAGATCAAGAAGAAAAACAAGAAAAAGATAGCGAAGTAAGAAAAAGATGAAGAAGGCGAAGGCAGAAGCACATAAAAAGAGAAACTTAATCCTTCATCCGCTTTTCCTTATACTTCGTTGTATTTCAAGCGCTTTCATTTGTAAAATAATCGAGTAAATCAACTTTTTAATGGGAGTTGAAGACCTCGCACTCGGCGATAAAACTTGATTTGTTTATCGCGACTTGCAGTTTGGATAATTATTTGCTTTGGGATAATTATCAATGAGCTTTCGCGAGATAGCATTTACCCTCGCAACGTTCATTTTACCCCGGGAGTTTGCGTTATAACTATATAAGTCCTCTGGTAAAGTCACAAGTTCTGTAAACTTATCCAGTTATTATTTCTGTTATTACGAAGCTCGCGGTGCTGAACCTAGGACAGAGATTTTTGTAAAAAATTGAGGAAGATACCTTTGCTGAAGATAAAACCTAGAGCAAAAGACGGGGGGAATTCTCGTATCCTGTGAATCAGCTCAAACTTCTCCGGTTACTAGGATCTCCCATCTTTCACTTAACTTCCTGCTGACAAGTGGCATTCTTGATAAGAGCTACTGCAATTAGTAATTATTTCTGTAATTCGAGATTTTTCATCTACTGTATTCTTCTAAGAGTAAGTCATTTATGCCGGAGATAACCCTTCTTGATGTCTTAATTATGTTGATATGGAAGTAAAAATAGAAAATATGTAGCTTTATAAAGGCAGTCTAAAAAAGGTAGAGTTTAAAATCTTGCGGAGTAGGAAATTATAAACTCATACGGAAGCTGCTAGAGAACTTCATTGCTGTTCTTCATCCATGCAAATTTAGATTAACCTCTGGGTGCATATTGCACTGCAAGAATCAAACTGTAGTTTATCTTTAGCAGTGAGAAATATAGAAATGCAACGTAAAAATTATATTTGATGAAGTTTAAGATATAAAAGAGTTTTCCATAAAGAAAATGTAATTGTTGTAAATATAGCGTTTGTTGCATTCTTGGAAGGTATATCGGTCTCCTGAGAAGTCGAAACGACATGACATTGCCGCATCCTTCTTAATCCAATTTCAGATCTCCTGCTTATGTATTTCGCTAGTCAGCGGGTTATAGTTGTATCCCGCTAGCATCACCCGTTAAGTCCAGTTTACAAGGACATTCGCATGCCAAGAATGTATTATTGCTTGCATGAGTCTTAACAAACTTTTTACAACGGTTTATGGATTCAAATGCTGCAGATGTAGTGGTTTAAGTGGACGTATGAATTACAGAAATAATTTTTGCATTTTCCTGCTTACCCATTGAGCGGTATTAAAGAACAATAAAACTTTTTCTGTTACTGTAAATATTATTGTGTCAATCTGTGAATTTCTAGGACAGGAAAGTCTAAAAATATTCAAAGAAAAATTTACAAAAGGTCGACTACAATTTCGAGCGATAAAATTGTTAACCTAGTTCTTCAATTATTTCTTTCTCTTGAGTCACAATACAAAAAAGGAAACTTTTGCTTCAAATTAAGAATTAGCTTGCAATTCCGAGTCGACGTGGAAGTTTTATTTTTTTTTTTTTTGATAAATTTTATCAATTTCGAAGAGAATACTTCAGTGTCGGGTGTTAAATATGCGAGTTAAGTGTGCGAGATAGACAGAAATATGATAATCAGGCTTCTAAGGGTGGAGTTTTAGACGCCAAAAAAATTTTCTTGACCAATGACAGCAGTGAGGCGGCAGATAGCTACAATAAAACTCGAAAAAAGAAGTTCATTGTAATAGAAATTTTCTGGTTGCATGGTAGGCCAAAATGCAGGTCAAGTTCTCAAAGAAAACGTATGCCCTTCCAAGTTATTTAAAAAATAAAGTATCCGAGATTCTAACCTCAGATTATATTTGGCGGTATTTTTACTTGTAAATTGATTTGTAAAAATAATAAAGCTTTAAAAATGTAGAAAGAATACAAAAGGAACAAGCTTATTCTGCTTTATGAACTCGAATATGAGCAATGCTATAAACAATTAAAATAATTTTTCCATTTTCGACACAAAAATTATTTTCAAACTAACAGTTAAAAAACTAAAATGAGTTTCAAAGTGTATTGAAAAGTACCACTATCCTACTTAATAGTTCATTTAATTAAATTTTCCAACTTATATTGAATAAAATTATTATTTCTTATTCACTTAATTGTAATGTTTGCAGTTGTAAATTTAAATTGAAGATAAATACAAATTTCCATCAATTAATCAACAAAATCCTAGAGATTTGAAATAATACTGTTTCACTACAAAAATAGCTTTTACAATATTACGGCAGAGTATTTATAAACAAAAAATTAGTATCCATCAAGTAAATCTATCCTGTATTTGACTAATTTCATGTTTAAGGTAAGATTTTATTCACTGATATATATATATATATATATATATATATATATATATATATATATA
>JAABKJ010009492.1:0-11189 GCA_011634705.1 Andricus grossulariae
ATTAAAATAAATAAAATTGGTATTTTCCCCATGCATTTGAATAATTGTCGGCCTAAAAGTACAGCCAGGATTTTCAAGAAGATTTACAATCAATTTTTTGTTGTTTTAGTGTTTTTTATTCAAAAGTGCTATTGTTAATAAGAAATCATGAGATATTAAGGAAGATTTAAAATTTTGGAACAATGTTAGCTCACGTTATCATTTTTCACCGTAAATCGGTTATTTTCAACAAAAAACATTAGATTTAAAACAAAATTTATAATCTTCAGCGTTTTCTGTCTAAAATTTATATTGTTAATAAAAAATCATTAGATTTTAAAGAAGATTTCCAATTTTGGAACAATTTTAGGCTACGTTATCATTTTTGATCTTAAATCGGGTTTTTTAAACAAAAAACGTTATAGATCTAAAAGAAGATTAAGAATCTTAAATAATTTCTTGTTACTTTATGTTAGTGTTTTTCGTCTAAAATTTCTATCGTTAATAAAATACCATTAGATTACTAAGAAGAGTTACAATTTTATGTTACGTTTTAATTTTTCGCCGTAAATCCGTTGTTTTGAAGTTTTAAACATTTAAACCAAAAATATCAGATTTAAAAGAAGATTTAGAATCTTAAACAATTTTTTGTTATGTCATTATAGGGGTTTTCGTCTGAAATTGCTAGTGTTAATTAAAAAAAAAAGACTCAAAAAATATATTTACAATATTTATGAACAATGATAGGGATGTTAGCCTTTTTCACCAGAAATCGGTTATTTCGATGAAAAATCATCTTACATCAAAAATTAAACTTACAATTTAGATCAAATTTAGGTTACGGTAGTGTTTTTGCTGTTTTCGGAAATTGATAAAAATTTGATACATTAATTGTAAAGAGATATAAATCTCTATTAATTATATAAAAAATTTAATTCAATCAATTTATTTTTATTAGAAAAAATGTCCTTTTTTTAAATCCTCTATTTTCCCTACAATTGAAAAATTTGCAAACCCTCTGCTTGGGGCTAAAGGAAGCATAACAAAATTGGGGGGAAAAAGTAATTAAATAAAAAATGTTATGCACTCCACCCTAGCAGGAATAGGTGAATTAACGTGAATTAACAGGGGAAACACGAATTTGAAGCTTAAGTAGGGGAAACCACCCTAGAGTGGATAATCATTCATTAAGAGCACAAATAAGAGAAAAATAATTAATTTTAATTCTAATTTATGAACACGTATAGTGTCTTAACCATTAAATTAATTAAATTAATTATATAACACTTATCAGTATTTTTAATTAATAATTATCCACTGTAGGGAAGTTCCCCTGCCTCAGGACATGAATCGATCGTAATTGAATTAACAGAACCCGCACTGCTGTAAATTGACAGGAACCTATGTTTGAATAGTCGCACAGCTTAAGGCGCTTCCTCAGGCTTGAATTTTAGCCCATGTATTGCAAATGACATGTTTCCTCTTACACGGATGAATTGTTCAATGTAATATTTGAACCACATAATCTCAATGGCATAATACACAAAGAGAAAGCCTTCGTTTTTTGAAAAATGGTCTTGTTATTGTTATTTTTTAATTAATCGAAAATGTGCTTCATTTTGCGCCTGGAAACGAGCAGACGGTTGAACGAAGTTGATAATTATTAAAATATTAAGAAATTGAATTTTAATATGCTGCATTAGATTCCTTACATAATTACGAGACGATTAAAAAAAGATAGAAAAAATCGCTTAACCCGTTCAATTTCTGTTGGGAGGATTCGTAATTTTGCACTTTATTTAAGATTACCTTCAATATTGAGAATATTGACCAATTTTCCTAATCCTTCTTTTTCATTTGTTTTTGTATTATATCAAAACCGATACGAAAGTGAATGTCAAAGTATCCAAAAAATATAAATAATTTACAGGATATCGAATGTAATTGTTGTAAACAAATGATATAAACCAAATGTCAAGATATTGGAAATTTTGCTTGCAAAGTAAATTTTTATTTTAAATTGCTTGATTTTATCAACAGGATTATGTTTCATCATGAAAATTTGTTGAATGGTATATATTTTTTTTTTATAAACAAATATTATAAACAAATGCACAGCTCCGTTATTTATAGGCAGAAAGTAATCGTTTTTTTTCTAATCGTCTTCAAATTACATAAGTGGTGATGTTTAGTGACGAAGACTTGTCAATCGATATTATTTATGTCATACACAAATGTGATAGACAAATGCATAGTTTGATCATTTAAAATTAGAAAGTGATCGTTTTTTATTATTGCCTTCAAATTATATCACTGGAAATGTTTTGTGATGTTCCAAAGGAATTAGCTTCCAAGTTCTACTTGTCAATCATTTCAATAATTTCAGGATCCATTTCAAATACATTCTTGCTCCACTTTGAAGGCACTTTAAAGACGATTAGAATGAAAAACGATCACTTTCTACCTATAAATGGTAAAACTATGCATTAAGGTAAATGCACTAGTAATCGTCACCTTAAGTCAAATTGGAAATTAAAAATGATATTTGATTGGAGTCAATTTTTATTCACGATTAAAAATTATACAAATGCGTTAGTTATCGTCAGGTCTTGTTAAACAAAAAATATTGGGCCAACTGACGATAACTAATGCAGTGACGATTACCAGTGCATTTACCATAGTTTCTTAAATTTGTTTGTGACATAAACGATTAGAAAGACGATTAGAAAGACGATTAGAAAGAAAAAGTATTACTCTCTGTCTATAAATTACCACACGCATTTGCTTACAAAATTTGTTTATGAAAAAAAAACAAATAATATTGATTGACAATTCTCTGCCACTAAATAGCACCAATTCTGTAATTTGAAGACGAGTAGAAAGAAAAACGATCACTTTCTATCTACAAATGGTCAAACTATGCGTTTGTTTATAAAATTTGTATATAACAAAAACAGGTAATATGATTGACAATTCTTTCTCAATAAATATCACCACTTGTGTAATTTGAAGACGATACAAAAATTTTTACTTTCTGTCTATAAATCACCAAAAAATGCATTTGTTTATAAAATTTGTTCATAAAATAAACAAATAATATCGAATGACCAATATTAATCACTAAATATTACCACTCATATAATTGAAAAGTACTAAGAAAGAAAAACGATTACTTTCTGCCAAGAACGTCTAAATTATGCATTTGTTTACATAATTTGTTTATCAAATAAACAAATTATACCATGAAAAAAATTTTCATGATCAAACATGCTCCTGTTGATAAAATAAAGCAACTTCAACTACAAAGATACTTTGCAAGCAAAATTTTCAATGTATTGACATTTAGTTAATATAATTCGTTTATAACAATTACATTCGATATCCTCGACATCCGAGAAAGGGATTAATTACGTCATTGACTTGAAGATAGAAAATAATAATTAAAAAATTTCTCATGTTCTCTCTTTGTTTATTTATACAAAAAATAGAAAATGACAAAAATTAGAAAATATAATGCATGGACGCTCTTGTGCAACTATTGCTGATCACTTCTAAAAGAAAAGTTGACAATCGGAATTGTAGGCTGCAGGTGATTTTGAACAATAAATTCACGATTCAGCCCAGGGTGCACCGTGCAGCCGCCGCCGAGGAGCGAAGAACGCGGCGCGCCGCCGATCGGATTAATCATCCGCCGAAAAATTTCGGCGGATGATTAACTGTTGTCTTTGTCGAAGGATGAAAACAAATACAAGGAAATCAGATAATTGCACATCGAATTAGTTAATTCATTACTTCATTGATGATTAATCAATGAATTAGTAGAAAATTTAGCAATATAAAGTAACTAAGGAATTACTTCCTTCATTAATTTAGTATTTTGCGCCTAATGTATTGATTATTGTATAAATAAACAATGCTAATTAACTACTTAGCTGAAAATTACTGCGTTCATACGTGCATTCATTATCGACGGGTTATCTTGTTTTTTCTTCATGGAAAGACAAAACATAATTGCCCATCAGATTAATTAATTATCTCAGCGATGATTAATCAAGAAGTTATTATGAAATTGAGTAATATACTGCAATTCGCGAATTTCACAAATATTACGAAATGTTTTAGAAATATTTTGAAGATTTTCAAAGATTCCACAAAGAAATAATTTTCAAGCAAATATTTCAATTTTCTACAACAAAATTAAGTTTCGACCAAACAGTTGTATTTACAACCAAATAGTTGAAATATCCAGAAAAATAAACAAATATTCAATAAAATAGTGGTATTTTTAAATAAATAATTGAATTTTCCAACTGCGAAGATACATTTTCAAGCAAATGGTCGAATTTTTAAACCAAAAATATTAAACTTAAACGAAAAAAATTGCATTTTCAACTAACTAGTTCAATTCTCAAGCTGTAAAGATGAACTTTCACTCAAATGGTTAAATTTTCAGTAAAAAAGTTAATTTTTAGTTAATTTTCGTCGAAATACTTGAATTTCATGCCAAAATAGATGAATTTTCAAGCCAAAGAAGACGAAATTTGTAGAAGATAGTTGACGCTTTAACCTGAAAAGTTGATATTTGAACCCAATATTTACATTTTCAAATCAATAGTTGCATTTTCAACAAAATAGTTGATTTATTAAATAAAAAAGATCAATTTTTAACCAGGTTGTTGCATTTGTACGCAAAAAAGATTAAATTTTAAGCTAGAAGATTAATTTTCTGCCAAAAAAGATGAATTTTTAAGAAACTTTCAACGAAAAAGGTGAAATATTTTTCAACTTTAATTTATAATGAAAAAAATGCTTTAATTTTGATCTATTTTATTATTATCTTAAATATGAAAAAATATTAATATTCAACAAAAAATTGAAATTTCATTTCCAGTGTACAAAATTAATTTTGAACCAAAAAAAAAACGAGTTTCAAAAAAATAATGATTTTTTAAACCAGCTACACTTCATCAAAATTTCATGATCATAGCTCTTTTTATTTTCGTTATATGGCGAAGAGAAAAAAGTTACACACACGGAAATGTTTTACAAACTTTATTTTTGAGCTCCTGGGCTCGAATTATATCAAAATATGTCAAAAAAGTATATTCGAAAGTTTAGGTGATTACAAACCTCCATCTATGAGGAAGCAATAATGAATTGATAATCAGATTCTCCTCGAATCTGCCATTGTCTGTCGATAAAGACCAAAGTGAATCACCGGACGACAATGAATACTGTTACAATCTCTAAAATTGCGCAAAACATGGATCGATATTTTGTATTAGCTGATAAAATTTGAAAATGACGTAAATTAAAAAAAAATGAAAAAAAGGATTAGGAAAATGGGTCAATATTCTCAATGTTGAAGGCAATCTTAAATAAAAAATTAAAATTATAAAAACTCCCAACAGAAATTGAACGGGTTAACCGATTTTTTTCTATCTTGTTTTAATCGTCTCGTAATTATGTAAGGAATCTAATGCAGCATGTTAAAATTCAATTTCTTAATATTTTAATAATCATCCATTTCGTTCAACCGTATCGAATCATTTAACGCTCTAACAATAGGAAATCCTCGAAAAATTTCAAGCTCCAGTACCGAGCTGTGCTCTTCAAATTGGAAATTGGGAGAGTCTCCAGGCGCGTAACTAAAGCACATTTTCGATTAATTAAAAAATAACAAAAACAAGACCATTTTTCAAAAAACGAAGTCTTTCTTTTTGTGTATTATGCCGTTGAGATTATGTAGTTCAAATATTACATCGAACAATTCATCCGTGTAGGAGGAGACATGTCATTTGTAATACATGGGCTAAAATTCAAGCCTGAGGAAGCGCCTTAAATCGTTCATATTTCAGAGTGCTAAATTTAAACTTTAAGCGTTACATTTTTCATTGTTCTTATTAAAAAATATTCAACATGTCAATGCAATTGTTGAATTTTGAGGCATAAATAAGAATTGAATAATTATCAATTTGGAAAAAAATTGGACTAAGTTTGGGAGATATTTACAAGTTTTGAAAAGTTCCAAGGCTAATTCAAAACTTGAAAAGTTTTGACCCAAAGGCTAATTTTTTTTGTAGGATTAACCATGAAAATTTTTCCGATTACTTTTTCTATAATGCTATGAAAAGTTTTTCTGATGAATCTTTTCTATGTTGCTTTGCAATTTACAAGAACTAATAATAATTTGAATAATTTTCATTACACAAATTTAGAGTCTGGCCATTTTTTTAACAAATTATCTAAACTTTTTCACAGAATTAACTTAGAATATCTTTCCGATGACTTTTTTGTATGATGCTTTTCAAATGTTGAAAAAAATTATCCATTATATCAACAATTTTCATAAACAAGTTAAGAGCTTGGCCATGTTTCAACGAATAGGATCAACTAGATTAGTGAATCATGAAACAATGTAATTCCAATAACTCTTTTCTACGATGTTTTGCAAATATACAATAATTTATTGATTATTTTAACAATACTCATAAACATATTGAGAGTTTGGCTGTTTTTCAAGAAATAGGCACTATTTGTTTGATGAGTCAACTAACAATGTCTTTCCGATGACTCTTCTCTATGTTGATTTCAACAAGAATTATTAATTACTTAAACAATTACCATAAACAAATTCAGAGGTTGGATCTTTTTAAACTAACAGGCTCTATTTGTTTACGGAATGTCTAGTCGATAACTATTCATTACGAAACTTTGCAAATTTATAATAAATATTAATTATTTATACAATTTTCATAAACATATTCAGAGTTAGGCTATTTTCAATGGAATAGGCTTAATTTGTTTACGGAAGCAACGAAGTATGTATTTCCCATAAGATTCTATGTTGCTTTGTAAATTTACAAGAATTAATAATTATTTGAACAACTTTCATAAAAAAATGCAAAATTCTCTATTTTTTAACGAATTGGGTAAATTTGTACAGCATTAACTAAGAATATCTTTCCGATGAGTTCTTTCCATTATGCTTTTCAAATTTCCAAGATTTAATAATTATTTGAACTTCTTTCATGAGCAAATTAAGAGTTTAGCCATTTTTCGAAGAATAGGCTCAATTTGTTTACGGAATCAACAAAGAATGTATTTCTAATAACTTTTTTCTACGTTACTTTGCAAATTTAAAATAATGATTAATTATTCAAATAAATTTCATAAACAAATTCAGAGTTTGACTATTTTTCAGCTTACATAAAGACATACATGCAGCTATAACCTTTTTTATAATAAATACAACTTTTCTATCTGAACTATAACATTGAAATCAAAACCATTTTTTAATTTTAAACAAGTTCATTTTTATAAGAATATATATGCTCTATATATTTATTAAGAATTAAAAGAGATTTTATAATGGTAAAAACTTACATTTTAAATAATTACAGTTTTTTTGTTGCTTTTTGTTAATTTCTTCCAGTAATTCAATAATCTCTTGAATTGAACGATATGTTGCTTTATGAAGATTTCCTGGAATATATTTTCTCTTGCAATATATTTTTCCATATATTTTACTATGATTTAGCACTCAATCGAACATATAACCTTTATTATTATTACCTATTGTACTATGCCTTTTTATTTTTAAACTCCATGTGAAACAAAGGTCTATACACGGGTCATCCTCGTTGCTTAAGCATCATTTAGGTCTTTTAGCATGAGCACATATACCGCCAGACGACTCTACTTCACTGTATATGGGCATGTGAAAATTTTTCTTTTACTACGGTGGGGTTGAAATCACTGTATGATTTAATCACAACCAGTGATAACCCGCGGCTGCATGCGACTTTATTAGAAGAACTCGCATTAGCCTGGACATTTGGACAGAGGAGAGGAAAACTGTAGAAAACCACCTCCCAAATCAAGTCGGCTTTTCGACAGTTGAGTTTGAAGGCAGACATTCGACACTAACTCAGCGTAAAACCTCCCGCTCGACGTTACACAGTTAAAACGCAGCGAATATACAAACCCGTTCGTACGTCGCAGATGGTCACCCATCCGAGTGCTATGCCCGCTCGAAATAGCTTGTCATCTGGACGCTTCTCGAGTCGAGATCATTTAATATGTATTTCTATAAAAATTTGTATGCGACGACATTTCAGACATTTTTTACAAAGTTGCATGAAAACGTTTAGAGTTGCACAATTATTTATTCTGCATCGTGAGAGGATACCCATGCGATTCCATGTACAAATAAAACTTATGGAAGTAAAAATTAATTTCATGGTATTTTATTGAACTTCATTTCCAAATAAAATAATTGCTTGGAAAATAATTGGACGCGCGCGGAGTGCGCGTATGCGTAAATTTTAAATTATATCTATAAAAGGGGGGTGAAAAAAAAGGACGCCCATGTCCCATATTATTCGCATCTTATAGGACCACATAAATATTTATTCCCATTGAAAACCGATGCCTTCGTTTTCAAGAAATATTGAGTAAAACTGAGGGTATGCTTCTCAAAGCATTGACTCACGTCTTTTGATTATAAAAAAACTTTTACTTCCGCCAATGGACATTAATTTTTTCGAAGGTGTTTTGAATTAATGACAGACTGGCGTGGGGTAGCGAAGGAGTCATGTTCGGTCATGCTAAAGTCAACGAAAATGAACAAGACAATTTATCACCGTGATCCAAGCGTAGGTGATCGCATGAGAGAGTTCCAATTCCTCGCGTACTGAATTAATCAATAGAACCGCAAGCACAATAGCGCAAGATTCCAGTTTAGGGATAGTGATGGGTTTGACAGTTACGACGCGAGCCTTGTATGTGATAAGTTGTGCTTTGCAGGTTCTCTGGAAGAAAGGCACTCGGACGTAAACTACAGCGGCAAAGTCAGGTTTGCTGGCACCCCTAAAAACCGTGGTTTTCTATTCCATTTTGATTACTCTAATCTCAGCAGAGACTCTCGTAAGATACAATTACAGGCTTGTCGAAGAGGGAGACGTACGATGTATTTGCCCGTATTGTCGTCTAAGTTCGTCCGTGAAAGCTCGCTCACATTTCTGATCCTCGAGAGAAATCAACGGGGAAATATTTACTTCCTCTTGTTCCCAGAATTATTTCAGGAGGCTAGTAAGGTTGTGCCTTTTGGCGAACACTTAACGTCATCGCAGTTCTGGAATGGCTCGATTCATCTGAAGGTTTAGAGGATCCGACTGGACCAATCACAACCCGCCTGAAAACGAATCGAAAGGCGACGGGAGTCTTTCGTAATCCTTGAAGAATTGCATCCAGAAGAGGTAAGCCGTGAACATCAGCGTCTAAGAGCACATCGATGGGTTGAGGTACAAAGAACTTTGGATCAATTGAGGGAAGCCTCTGGATCTGATGCCAATCCCTATCCGCTACTTTTCCCGATAGAGCGATCACACCAAGATCGCTAAGAACAAGAGCATTCACTTCGACAAGTAACAATGATTGCCGAGATTCGGGAGGAAGGGCCACACGTCTAGGAGCAATCCTAATTGGTTTATTTTCAACTGTGCCAATGGAAATATTGATCGCCTGTTGTGGTAAACCAAGATGTGAACAAATCCGCGGGACAAAGAGCTGTTCTCAGAGCCAGGGTCGAGGAGGGCTTGTTCGAAATTGGTGTCCATCCGAGGTCTTTACAGCGACTTGTGCTGTGACAAGCAGAACTTGTCAGAACGAGGCCAAATAATCGGATTCTGAATATAACCGAACTTTATTACTGTTTGAGGGGTCCGAGTCTTCAGTCGGAGGTTTTTGCGACTCATGTCTTCATGAAGTGTGATGTGATGCTGTTTATAGCATAGACGATAACAAGCCTTCGAAGGGTAGTTACGACTCCAATGTCCCATCTAGTGACAATCAAAGTATGAACGTAGTCGAATCGCAGTTTGATGCCTATCAGGAGTATTAAGCCTATGCCACTCTTGAAAATGACCGATGAAGTGGTTTGGGTTACATGCAGCACAAGAGGGATTGATAGATATTCTTAAGAACCACGACTTCATGTTCGAGCCTAGCGAGGCGTTCTAGGTTGAGGCGGTGGACCTGCCCCTGGATTCAATCATTAGTGTATACAACGTTGCGGCAGCCGCAAGTGCTCGAATTCGCTGTTCTAGGAACAATTGAATTTCAGAAATGTGAGACGATAGTTCGTTATGTGTGAGATCGAAGTTGTTTTTGTTTGTTGCAAATTTATGTTGAAAAGAGTGTGGGTGTGAATTATAAATTGAAAGTTTGTAAAAATTTATTATATTTACACTTAAACACTTCATAATGTACATGAGTTAAGACAGTTGTAATAAAGTTGGTGAAATATGCGAAATGTAATATACCGATTTGTCAGAGGATCCGAACTCGATGACGTTGGAAGAGTATCTGTTCCTTTTTTGGATTTCTAGACGCCATTCGAAATACAGAGTGGAAGAATGTCGATGTACAAAGTAGTGGGAACATTTTGACCTATCTTATTGACGTTAGACAGAGAACAGTGGGGCCAAGAAAAACGCCTACAATTTGGTGAGTCAGGTCGTTACAGAAATTTTCCAGACATTTTAAATGTGCTCCCAACGAGGGTTCATAAATTTGATTTGTAAACTGGCAATGAAGGTACAAGATTTTTTAGGTAAAGAGTAGTAAACGAAAGGACAAGATTTAAAAAGGACTCAAAGCTGCTTAAGCTATTGTAGTTACAATCGTAATAAAACTGCAGATATGAGAATTCAGCCAAAAATTTGAGAAAGTTGACAGTTGAAGAAAGCAAGCAAAAATTAATAATACACAGAATTTTACAAAATATAGCATAAAATAAAATTGGGCTCGTAGAACGCAACATGCCGGCCCCGCTTTTTTTAGAAACTAACATAGTGAAAAGAAATCTTATGCACTGTGGTATTGCAAGTTAATATTAAACATAATTTAAAGAATGCTACATTCGAACTAATTTATACACAATAGATAGTAGAAATAGTAAATTCAGAGATATTTCAGATATAGAGTATAAATTTATTCATTCTTATCAGCTTGAATTGGAAGTGGATACAAGCGCTTGACGCTGCGCTTATAGACTCCGTTGTTGGTCCGCAACGATGCGACGAAGTTTCCAACACGTAGATGGAAGGTTGTTTTCGTGGAGAACAACATGCACTCCAGGCTTGATGATATCTTCATGAGCAGCTGACTGCCATTTGCTACGAGCAATCATATGATTTAGGTATTCT
>JAABKJ010009493.1:0-11189 GCA_011634705.1 Andricus grossulariae
GTAAGGATATGTAACAGTTCTGGAATTATGTAATGTAACCAATATAGAACAGAGTGATAGAACTGTTATGTCACTAGCATGTCACACGTGTTCCAGGAACGGAACATAAAGGTCACACTGTTCTGTAACGATCTTAGAACAGAGTTGTGCCGACGATCGGGCCAACCGAGAAGAAAATATTTTATTTTATAATTTTTTTTTCGAGGCTATAGCCGGGTAAGCATGCAAAAAATGGCCCTGAAGGGAATCAAATGTTGAGTCAGGCATTCGAAAGCATATAATCAAAACAAATTTTTCCCTTAATTTGAAACAGTTAGCCGCACATATTGGATGAGATAGGGGGGGGGTGCGGTAACGTCCATTTTTAAATACTTTTTTCTCTGTTTCTACCGTTAGAAAAAAACTAAAAAAATTCACAGGACTTCTTTCAATCATTCTCAACGTCCACGATTATCCAAAAATATTTTGGCGGGTAATTCAAACTCGAACAAATTTTCAAATTTTTTTATGAATTTGATTGTGTGATAAAACTCAAGTACTATCTCAGTTTTTTTTATTACAGAATTGTAACCCACAATAGTAACCCACAGATTACGTCCTGTTAGTTTCAGTTTTTTCCATTAGTATAGTAAGTCACAACACGAGTTGAAGTTAAGAAACAAAATATGAGAAATTCTCGGCGATTACCGCTTTCGCGGCCGACAGCAGTAATCGCCGACTGAAAATTCAAGTTTAGGACTTGGACATCTTGAGGCGTATCTCAGGAACCCGTGGTATAAAATTCGAGAAATACTTGCATTTTTTTCAAATTCTCAACTGGTATATTCTCTTCAAAATGTCAAAAATATCATTATTAGGGCTTATTCGACGCGTAATTTAATAAGCTTTTTAACTCATTTTGGGAACGAGTAATCACGTTTCAAAGTCAGCAGAGATTTTTAATAGTACTTTCGCTTATCGTACTGACGATTTCCGACGGTAGTGTGCTATTTAGCTTATGGTCGATATTTGTGCAGAATCATCAGACAGTGACGAGGATTAGGTTTTCAATCAATATGAAAAGAAATCAGATATATAAATAAAACTTTCAAAAAATTTCAAAAATAATAGTACCACAAATAATCATTTTATCGTTTCTGTTACAATGTGTTGTAGCCTGCGAGTTACAGAGGTAGCCTAAAAATAGGCAAACGTTTTATCTCCTGCGTGATCCTTCCTAAAATGTTGCATCACACAGGAGAGAGCAGAGCGCAGACTCTAACAAACTCCCACGCAAACGCGGTTACGTAAGCGTGGGAGGACGAATGGGGACGAGGCTATAAAAGGAGCATCTTGGACGAAAACTCTCATTCTAGATTTGACCCTTAAAAAGTTCAAATCGTGGAATCAAACACAAGAGGGAAGACTGGAGGATCTATCCTCTCTTCTTGCCTCCTAATTTGAATTCATAGGAGGAGAGTGACTGAACACATAGTTCACTCAAATTATTCAGAACCTCTTCCTTAAAGGGCAGTTTTGTCTAAAAGTGCGATTTGAAAGTTTTGAGCGTGAAACTTAGAATTTTTCTGAGCATTTTAGAGCACATTGAAGGATTTTAAAGTGACATTGGTCCATTTTAGCTTTGTGAATTCAAAAGTGAAATTCAGTAACAGAGATCCACTGAGGCTTCTTAAAAGCATCTTTTTTTTAGATTGCATCTCTTAAAAGGAGTATTTTCTCGGAGACTTATTTTCATTTACGTTTTCGAGAACTTGTACTGGTCTACAGGGACAATTTGTCAACAGAACTAAATAAAGTAATTCTCATATTTAATTTACATTTTCGAGAACTTGTACTGGTTTACCGGGACAAGTTGTCAATAAAACTAAATTAAATAGTTCTCTCATTTCATTTACGTTTTCGAGAACTTGTACTGGTCTACCGGGACAAGTTTTCAATAAAACTAAATTAAATAATTCTCTTATTTCATTTACGTTTTCGAGAACTTGCACTGGTCTACCGGGGCAAGTTGCCATCAAAACTAAATCACATAATTTACAAGCAATCATTCGTGTCTCAAGCCACTTACAGGGAGGTAGAAGAGTCAACTCCGCTACCTGTCTGCGAAAGTGATTGTTCACGGAAGAGAGCGAGAACGGAAAAATACTTCTGTCTTTTCCAAAAGAGATTAAGAGACTGAAAATTTAGAGAGTCTATCCAACGGAAATAATACTTTGAAAATTGAAGGTCCAGTTAGCTCTGAGACGTGCTCTATTAATTAATTCTGGCACCTTGCCAGATTAGGCCTTATTACCTGATTGACAGGTTATAAGACTTCCATTATACTTACAGAATAGGGTAATCCTAGGATAATTTTGTCTTTTGTGTTTTGATTAATCAATAAATATTCTTATGATTATATTGAGATTTGTGGTTAGCTACTGGGTAAACACCCATTAGAATGTCTTGGCTTCATAAATCGTCTCCTTAGAGAAAAAGAGTAGAAGTAAGAAACAAAATGAGGATTCCTACTTATTTCGAATAAATGAATTAAATGCTCTAAGGATTACCAGACTTTTGTGAAGAAAAGAAATCCTTTTAAGATTTCCGTTAGATAAAGCGAGAAAGCTAGTAGACCAAAGAGACGATAAGTCACATATAAAAAGTATTCTTTTATTTGTATTTAAGCGTTAAGCTTTGAACAGTAGGTTAATCGAAAAACTAAAGATATTAAGAATTTACAGAATTAGCTAGAAAGCAAGGCTTGCCCGAAGTGCAGCTTGCATCGTAAGTTAAAAAGCGTCAGAATTAGTACATAATCTCATCAAAATCAGAAAAGATACGTTTATTATATTCTTTTAATGATTTCTACTATCAACAAAATAGCTTAGGGCTTAGAAACTGTATGTAAAAATAGTTTAGACAGGATTGAGGAATAAAAACGATTTTTAATGTAAAGAGAATCTTAGTCTTTCTCTATGCCAGACCATGCCACTATGACTATGCCATAATATCTCATAATTCACTTTCAAATTCCAACATTTACTTCATTTTCATCAAATAAACCACATATTTTGCAACATTATTTCAAATAGCCCGCCAAAATTCCAACAATTTACCTAAATTATCGTCTGCTACGAGCAGCCAGAGAGGCAATTCTTTATTTATTATAATATTATATACATTTCTAGGAGCTGAAAAATATATACGAATGAAATAGATTTCTCAAATTCTTACTCCAATTACTTGTTATAATTTAAACACGTTGACTTCCTTTAAATTAAATAATGACCGCTCTGCTTGGTCATGACCGAGCATGCTCGGTCTTGCTTATGCTCGAGCACGAGCAAGGAAGTAAACGTCCATCATTATGTTGCATTGATGTAGCAGAAAAAGTGGCGCGGTAACAACCACGCGACAAACGAGCGGAAACATATAGAAACTTCAATGTGTACCATTCATACTTTTTCTTCGAACATATGAAATATACAATCTTCCGGTTGCTTCCGTGACATAAGAACAATGTCAATAGATACGTCATGGGTCCTTGTGTGACCCCCCACTCAAACCCAAAAATAATATTTTTAACCTAGAGTGAGAAAAATGCGAATATTGACTAAACTAGAACCGACTGCAAGGTCCCTTTTCATGTGGATGCCCACATATATTGCTGAAAAGAACCAGAAATTATAAGAAAGAAATTATTCAGCAATAACTTACAAGCCACCCTGTTTATATATTTCTATTGTATTTTTACAGAATTAAGTTCGCAAGCAAGTTGGAGCCAAGGAACTCCTGGCGATGCAGATAATCCTATCATTCCTCCAGGAGTCAGCATTAATCGTGGTCAAAGAATAAAGTTCAACGGTAAATTCCTTGCAGTGGTCACTGGAGATCATGCTGTTGTTCCACCCATAATTACTCGTAGCACGAGGGACTACGGTATCCTAAGGCTAGCGCGAAGGAGAAACAGAAATGATCCACTGGCGTATGAGGCTGCGTATCTTACCCACAATAAGTGGACAGACGAAATCGGTGCATGGGCTTATGAGGATCAGGAAAATGTAGGTACAATTATAAAACGTAGAATTCTCTTTTTTACAGCGTCATTTTTTGCGTGTCATGTCATTGAATAGGATAACCTCATGCTGTTATTTTCAATATAAATATCACTATTAATTGTTGTGTGACAGTCACAGTGACGGGAAATACTTAAATTGAGAGATTTATTGCTTCCTATGACACTGGGTAAAATGAATTTTCAAAATTGGGAAAATATCTCAAACTTCAGACTCCGAAGAATGTCTCCAACATGTGTCTTTTACGATCGTAGACTGTCTTTTGCCTAGGAATAAGCGTATAAAAAAAGGATACACTAACACCGCACTGTACTTGAGCTTCTTTTGATGTAGATGCGATGTTCCCTAACATTCCTCTCGATAAAGTACAAGACACAATTGAAGAAAGATGGGACAGCAAAAGACAGCACGCTAAAATTCCATACAAAAAGTTTAATGAAGCAATCAATTATGTTTTTCATTCAATTTATTTTCAATTGGATGGTGAATTCTATGAACAACAGTTTGTAACACCAATAGGATCTGTTCTCTCACCTATTTCAGCTGAAATTGTCATGGAAGACTTGGAAAACACAGTTTTTAATAACATGAAAAATCTAGTGAATGGCAAATTAGAAAGAGTAGGACTTCAATGCCTTTTTTATGTGAGATATCTTGTAGGTTTTGTTCTTTGTGTAGAGGCAAGTAAAATTGAGATCCTTTCAAATGCTTGTAATAGTGTGTATACTAGAACATAGTGCGCGCTATGCGTGCACTAATTTCTCTTTCTTTAGAGAAAAACACTGGGTTCATTTTCCAGTAGAGTGACAGGATACGTTTCTTATAGATTTTACAGAAAATCTGTTATGATTTTAGAACGCTGTATATGATTTACAGAAGTTCCTCTAACGGTGACAGAAAAATTCCAGTAAATTCAATATAAATGACAAATATCAAAAATCAAAAAATTAGATAATGCAACATTTGTTCTTTACCTTGTCGGGCCAGGAAGCCGATATATTGGCTCGGCCTGTGATATGAACTTTGTGTACAGTTGATACATGATACAAAACACAAATTTGGGTACTTTTAAAGGGCGGCTTAATATTTCAAATCCCTGCCGTCTAAAGGTTAATCATCATTATAATTATAATAATTATGATTATTATTTTTTTGAATTATGATTATTATATATTTAGATTATAGTCATTTGAAGTTTTAACTAAATTTAGATTTAGGTTTTATTAAAAAGGTTTTTTAAACAATTTTTCTATCTTTTCATGCAATATTTAAATTGCTTCATAATTTTTTCCAATTCAAAGCTTACCGCAAACGATTAGTTTTGTCTTATTCTATTAAAAATTTGGGCTCATTCTTACATTTTTATCTTGTAATATAAAAAATGTAACTTTAAAACTGGTTCTGTTCTCGTTCCCGCGGGTTGGCGTTTTCCGCGTTATCTCTAATAGTTTCAATGTTCGGACTTGCTGATTTTCCCTGCCGATTGTCTGCGCTCGCCCACTGCTGGGCCAAGACACGGGCATCGCGAGTCAACTGTTCTGCAAACGCGGTTGTTATTTTTTCCGTCGACTTTAACCGGTGAGTTTTTCTAATGCGCCCTCGTAACCGCCGCGCAGACTCACTCCTAGCCCCCACTAGAAAAAAATGTCAAAATTGTAATAAATGATTTTGCTGGTACAGAATATAAAGTAAATGCTCCCCAGCGGGGTAAATGAATCCCTGTGCTTTCACGGTGGAACCGACGAGAAGAGATACTCACTATTCTGCGTTATAAATGAAATGTACCACAAAAATAGTGGACAAAAAAAAAGGGTAAAAGTTAACTTCGCTCGATTTATCACAGAGAAACTGGCATGTACCGTTCGAAGATTCTATGATTGGTGCTTGTCAAGACACTCCAGACGTAGCTGGCGGATATTTGTGCTTCGCAAACCAATATCGCAAGGACTTACCTGATAAAGCTGGTAGATATTTGCCACGAGAGACTGGAGGATACTACGCCAGACGTGTTGGCGGAAGAGTGCGGTTCTTGGGTCCTGCACGGTCTTATATAGTCCTTTCCCACTCCTGGTTGTCCGACGGAGGTAGTGGTAATCGTAGTGGGGTCAGGCGACGACTTTGGTCGGTGACGATAGCTCACGTGGCTCGACGCTGTCGGCGGAGTGGGGGTCGCTTACCGCGTTCAGTGCTGACTGCCTGTACTGCCCGCGCGCTCGGGCCTGTTTTGGTGTTGTTAACAGCTTGTGCCATTAAATGTTATGTTACAACTTAAAAATAATTATTTAAATTTAAGTAATGGAATTAAAAAAATTTGTAAATGCAACAATTTCACAAGTTGTAAAAATAAAGTTTTTGATTGGTATTTGACAATAAAGTTACTTTTTCTCATGCAAAATTCAAATTTTAATACTGTTGAAGACGCCTTGCTTTGGTTAAATAAAATTTGAAATTATTAAATCTCAAATATTTGTCAGTTTTAATTTTGAAAATTATATGTACATATATTTTAGTTTTTTGCTAAATTGGTTCAAAAGGTTAATAATAAACTAATTTATAGAAATGAAATTTTTAATTTAAAGGAGAATATAATGTAAAAATTATTTGAATGTTTTAATGAAAATAATTGTGTGATGCTTTTTATGTTATGAACTGATTAATTAATTATTAACTGATTCTATTGAAACTTACATTTCGTGGAATTAGTTTAAAGGGTTATTAACAAATTATATATTCAGAAATGAAAGTTCAATTTTGAAAGAATATATATATAAAGTAAAAATTATTTGAATATTTTAATGAAAGTTATAGTTTAATCCTTCTTATTTTTTGAACTGCTTGATTTTTTCAGCTGATTATATTTTTTTCAAAATATTAAATTACATAAAGATTGATTTTGATTTGCTTCAAATAAGTACATAAATATTATTTACTTCAAAGTCATGTAATTGAATATTGGCTATAATTTGCATAATAAAAGTTTGTTTACATTTGAAATGCCTCTATTCCCATTATGTACTTTCTGGCAATGTTTGTGATGTTGCGAAATGATTATCTGTATTTAATTTTCAAAATTATATGTAGACATGTTTTAATTTTTTCTCAAATTACTAGAAAAGATTACTAATAATTGAATATAAATGGTTCATTTCTATGATTGGTTCATGATTGAAATTCAATCGCATAAACTTTTATTAAAGTTAAAAAGTCTGTTTGATTGAGAAAAAAATTATTATAATCGAATCAATTTTTTTATTTACAAGAAAAAACTATTGGTTCCCTTATTATGCAATTTTTATTATATGTTATCGACGGACCTATAGAAATAGTTAACTTGGCAGAAGCTCAAATCTGATTGGTCAGTTAGATTTTACCTGCTTTCATGCTTAAACTGTGATGCTTGAGTTCCACTTCGGTCTTTATTCGAAGTTTATTACTGTTAAGATCGTGACCTGATTTTGGAAGTGCACGTTTTGACCAGTTTGCTCGGCAGCAGACTAATATAAGGCAAGAAGAAGAAGCTTACTTCGCTCAGAAGAATATTTACTGATAGCGAAGTTTTCCAAAAAACAATAATAAGGCAAGTGATTTGAACTAATGTAAACAATTTTGGAAATATTAAAAAAAAGTGTATACATGTAAATAATTATACTTTTTTTTTTCATTTTCACAAATTTTTTGTAATAAAGTTAACCCTTCGATTGCATCTAAAGAAAAAATTCCAGAAATATCTTAGTAAGTTGCCAAAATACTGTGGAAACTCATTTTAACAACGTCTTTTAATAATATTGACACATGAATTTTCAACTCAAGCTAATTATACCTCCTATTAGACATATAAATGCAACAGCTTTCGTGGTAATTATAGTTTCCATGCTCATAGAAAAATTTGGCGCTAAAAGTAACCGCATCTCTATGGAAATTTTTTCAATTTATCAGTATAATACGAGTACTGAAACTCATATAATGGGAGTATTTAACAAACATTTTGCTCCTATTTCAGTGTGCTCACAGATCCTGGCTTACCTGAACTCACCCGATCCTTTCCAGCAGGAGTCTTTTGTTCCGAAATATATCAAAACTACGAAATTTAAAAATTCAAAGTTTTACATATACTAATTTAAAAATAATATATTTGAAAGCTATGAACCTTTCCGCTTCCAACGATATGTAATTCATATAAAATAGTCTCAGCAAGGTACAGTTTCAAAATTGTACACGACTGCATTCAGAAATTGCATACTATAAAATGAGAGGATTTTTTGAAGCGCTCAAGACAAAATCATGAAAATATACATTTTCCCCATATTTTTATCTGTTCTGCATATAAATATTTTTATAAGATTTTAATAGATGGAATTCATTTTAAATCGGGCAGGCAGTCCATGCTCAAGTCACAGAATTATTTGTCATTTAGATTTGTTGTTTTTCAAAGGGAATAAGATGACACGTATATTGTAATGCTTTGAAATTGATTTGTGTTCAAATTTCGAATGCCATATTTTTAAAGTTGTCCTAAAAATTTTGCAAAAGTTGACCTGGGAAACCTGGCAAACTCAATAAGAAAATTCAATGATTTGGTTTAATATTTAATCATTTGTTTAAAAATTAAATTATTTTGTTGAAAATTTAATTACTTTGTTGAAAATTTAATTATCTTGTTAAAAATTCAAAAATGTTGTTGAAAAGTCATCGTTTTTGGTTAAAATTCAACTTTTTTGTTGAAAATACGTCTTTTTGGTTGAAAATTCTATCATATTGCACTTATCTTTTTTGGTTCAAAATTTAACCATTTTCTTGAAAATTAGTTTTCTCTGGTTAAAAATAAATTTTTGAACTGAAAAATTTAACTGTTTTATTTTTTTTAAATTCGCGTATTTTTTAAATTCATGTATTTATTCAAAATTCGTCTATTTTGTAGAAAATTTCCCTTTTTCTCGTTTTTTAGCATAAATGCAAACTAAATTAATAGAAATCAATATGAAAATTCAATGATTTGGTTGAATATTTTATTATTTGGTTGAATATTCAATTATTTTGTTGAAAATTTAATAACTTTGCTGAAAATTTAATTATTTTGTTAAAGATTCAACAATTTTTTTAAAAAGTCTTCATTTTTGGTCAAAAATTCAACTGTTTTGTTGAAAATACGTCTTTTGGGTTGAAAATTCTATCATACTGCACTTATCTTTGTTATACGCGGCTCGCATAGAGCGAGACTCTTTTATTGGTAGATTTAAAACACTCTCGCAGACGACGTTCATTCATTCACGCAGCTCCCACGCAGCCTCCCCGTTAAAAGGGCGCGCACTGGCCCAGAGCGTGAAAGTGTTTGGGAGCTGGTAGCCAGAGCCCTTACGCTTAAACCCTATAGCTGGAAGCCAGCCTTAGGTACCTACAGCTGGAAGCCAGCCATAGGTCTTCACGAGGAAGCCATTGCCGTGATCAACGAAAAGTACGCACTCTCACAGGAATCTCTCTCTCTCGTTCTTCGGGAACCTCCAGCTGGAAGCCAGCCAGAGGCCGCCCGCAAGAAGCTTCTCCGTCACCCTCTTCGGAGGACGTATCGTAACTTGAAATGCGAACTCCGACTCTGTAAGAAAACATCATGGTGAGAAGATGTTTAATAAAAACAAAGTAAAAAGAAACTGAAATATTTAATTTTGTTATTTAAATTATCCCCCCTCTTTCCTCCCCTAACGGGCTAGCTGGCATACCAGCCTGCCCATTTCCGCCGAGACAGCTGGCATACCAGCCCTCTTGGCCGAATCGCTTACTAACTTCACCCCCCCCCCCCAACAAACAAACTAGATATCTGCTTACACGATTCTTTTCAGGAGAAAAAGAAATCTAAATCAAAAACGCCCGCTCAACTTGCTATCTCTTTCTATCTTATGAGATAGACACATCACACCCCCCTTCCACCTCCCTCAACATCTATCCTCTCACTCCCTCCTTTAGTACTCTGCAAATCACTCTTCTACCCACTATCTCTTTCTATTCTATGAGATACACATCACGCCCTCCTTCCACCTCCCTCGACATCTATCCACTATGCATCCATCCTTTACAAATATAGCAAAATTCCCTCTCCCTCCCTCCTATGGTTCCACTACCTCTGCTGTCTCTTTTTATCTAATGAGATAACTCCTTCTCGCTCTATCTTGGTAGACAAAAATCCATTATCCCTGAAGACTATCCTTCTTACTATTCACGAACAATCGCCATCCCAAAGTAAGGAGCATATCAAATTCATGAAATATAGTAATAGCAGGCATTTATGATGAAATGAATCAAGTTTTGTCTACTAAATCGGCCAAAAATTATACTAAAATATAACATACTGATTAGATTTAGTAATCCAATCACAACTGATTATTGCTTAAACAAATTTAATTAATAAATGCACTGTCTCGCTATTTTTAGGTGCAACAATTTGGTTTTTTCGACGTAATGAAGTGTAAATAACTAATTTCTAAAACTTTGGGGAGTTTAAATGGCAATCAACAATTTTAATTGTTGAGAAAAATTGTTCAAACAAATTTTTATCATTTAAGACATTCTTTAAGAAGAAAAATACTTTTCTTGAATTTTGTTATTTTGTTATTCTGTTATTTAGTAATCAGGGTGGTCACTATTTTTTAAATTATTGTCTCCCGGTTTTCTCCCGGTTCTCCCGATAAATATTCGTGATTTCTCCCGGTTTAGAAAAAATATATACTCGATAAGCATCAGCAAACTTTTTTGCGAGAAATCTCTTGACTTTG
Organism: Andricus grossulariae; assembly: GCA_011634705.1. Taxonomy (NCBI): domain Eukaryota; kingdom Metazoa; phylum Arthropoda; class Insecta; order Hymenoptera; family Cynipidae; genus Andricus; species Andricus grossulariae. The sequence continues at coordinate 10,823 of JAABKJ010009493.1, forward strand.
AATCATATAAACAATTTAAATATCTTTATTGAACCAATTTTTCAATATTATGTTTTGAACATTTTTTAAACAATAATTAATCATTTATAACTGAAAACGTGGACAATTTAATTACAAAAAGGAGCTTAATAATATTGTGTGATTTCTAAGTCGAAGTGCTAAAAATTAAACATTTTTTTAAATTGAAGAATCTCAAAATTGCATTATTTCGAATTAAAATGTCGAAAATAATACAATATCAGAACGTTAAAAATTGAATATTTTAAGATTCGAATTGTGGAAAATAGATAATTTAAAATTCAGAGGAATTGAAATTCTATTATTTATAATTAAGAGCGTTCAAAATAAAAAAATAAAAAACTTTTGA
>JAABKJ010009494.1:0-11189 GCA_011634705.1 Andricus grossulariae
TCAAACGTGATCCTGTTGATAAAATCAAGCAATTTCAACTCACAAATATACTTGGAAGTAAAATTTCCAATGTGTTGGCATTTTGTTAAAATAATTTGTTTATAACAATTAGATTCGATATCCTGTAAATTGTTTATATTCTATGGATACTTCGGCATTCATTTTCGTCAAAAAAGGGCTTGATTAAGTTATTGATTTGAAGATAAAGAATAATAATTAAAAAATGTCTCATTTTCGCTCCTTGTTTATTTATATTAAAAATAGAAAATAACAAAAATTAAAAAATCGAATCCATAGACGCTCTAGTGCAACTGTCGCTGATCAGTTCTAAACAAAAAAAATTGAAAATCAGTTGAGAATTGTGGGCTGTAGGTGATTTTGAATAGTAAATTCCCGATTCAGCCCACTGTGCGCCGCCCCGATTGAAAAAAATTAGGGACATTATGAATAGAAACATAACATGTACTCACAATAGAAAATAATTGAAATCGATTAACAAATGGTACACCGATTACGAACGATTGAAATTTTGACAACTTTGAATCGTTCTGAATCGTGTTCAATTGATTATTTCTAGAAGGGTATTCATTTCTCACCGAAACGAGAGGATATAACCTTAAATATTGTATTATTAGCCTATTTCATTTCTCGCTTAGCCTTTTTCCGCTATTAAAATATTAATTTTATTTCTAGCGCAGACTGATCCAATTATAAAATATCCGTTTCCCGGCGAAAATGAACGACATAACCTAAAAATACATTACTAGTGAATTTCATTGGCTATTCAATCTTTTCCCATAAAAAATACTATTTAATAGAGTGAAAACGGAAGACCTATAAGACATAATCTAAACATTCATTATTTGTCAATTTTATTTCTAACTTAGCCCTTTTCCGTCGTAAGATACCCGGTAAGAAGGCTTGCATTGAAATGTATTAAAAAATGTCCTGTTCAATGGTGACATGACAAGTATTGAATCCTTTTCGATACCGTTTTTGTCCTCGCGTTTTGAATCCCGATAACAGTAGAAGTTGTCTCTTAAATTTAATTCCTTTCTGCACCCAGCGGAGAAAATATTTTTGTCAATACTTTTGAATGGCATTCACGCAAAATATAATGTGAGAGATCCAATACCGTTCATTTCTTCAGTATTTGAGGTTCTAATTTATCAAAATGAATTCCTTTCAATAGTTACTTCTTGAAAATCAATCTTATTCCTTTAAATCACGTTAGTTTTCTTTATTTACTTGCATACTTTGCAATACCTTTCAGAAAATTACTAAATACACCTTAATGAAGAAATAATAAATAATCGTATGATAATAAGCAGAGAAAATTGCAGATGATGTAATTAATGACTCATTAATTTTTCCGCATGTAAATTTAAAGACTTACAACTGTAAATAATGAGTACACTATAATATATATTATTTAAATTATTAGTTTTAAATATAAACAATGTGTAAATTTCTTGCGAACTTTTTTACTGGCTTAAGTATAACTAACTATAATTTTAATTTGAACAGTAAAGACATTTATAAGAAATAAATAAGTACAAAAACAATGAATGTACTAGAGGCAATGCAATAGTTCATAATTAAAATTTGCTTGCCAATTGGTTGTTTGCATGTGATGAAGAATTTGTATGTAATGATAAATAATAATAATCAAAGAATCAATTGTTAAGTAAATTTATTAACTTGAAATCAATAACATTATTGCGCTTTAATAGTATTAGGAATTTGACAGACATATTGCTTTTCTTTCAAATCAAGAACAACCACTTTTGATTTTATATCCGAAGTCGATACATGTGGGTGATCAAGGTTTTTTTTTACAATCCAAATGTATGATAACTGTCGGTGTCCGACAGTGAATTGCTCAACAATTAATTTCTTCACATGAAAGGAACATGTATCGTCTGGCAATAAAACAATACCTGTGATTTGCGCAAAGTCTCCGTTGTGCAATTCAATAACTGTATCGTTGAGTTTCTTTGATCGAAGATATTTTGTGCTACTAAATACACAATTATTAAATATACATCTTTCGTATTTTTTTTCAGTAACTGATTCGAAAACGTTTCTGGGATCTGGTCCGAAAAATGTTACATTTTTTTTTAATCGCACTTTTAGTAAAAGTCTTAGAGCAGAACATTTCTTCGCAGTAATATTTAGCTTTTTCAGATACTACATTGTTAGCAGGCCGAACTTGATATCTTAAGAGGTTCAGAGAATTTACAGACATTTGTTGTTCTGGACTTTTCGGGCCACTAAAAGTTTGTTTCAGAAAATAAATATTATGCTCGAAGGGGAACGCAGATGTTGCCCATACAGGACCTGATTCTCTGACGGACTGTACTAAATGTGATAAGGCATAAATGTTAAAAGTTATGTGTTCAGTGCCGTACATAGATTCGTAGTATGCTACAAATGTCGTAAGGTCCTGCTCGCATTTATTTAGTTCGTCTACGGTTATTTCGGTTTTTAGCACACAAAACATGCTATTTACGAACAACGCAAAATGTTCTAACAAATCAGTTGGTATAAAAGAGAAACAAATAGGGAGACAGAATTAAAGTAGACAGGCTTTCCAATGAGTAGCTTTTCAGATGCTTTTAGTAGATATTTTTTCTGGTACTCTGTGTAAATCACGTGGTGGCTGTATTAAAAGGAGGAGTACATATATTTCTTTACGCTGTGCTGGAGAGAGCCTATTATGCCAGGACGTCCATACTTATTCTGTTCCTCTGAGGATTGCATTGTGTAAATAATCCAGAGGGAAGCTTCAAACCATGTCAATGTTAACAAGGTCTTCAAATGCCGATTCTCCCTCAACTCATCGGAAAGATACGCCAGGATCTAGCACTTGAGCCACGTCGTACATGTGGGAAGCATGAGTTCTCAATTCCGGGTTTTCTGCTGCAAAAGGATATTTCATACCCTTTTTATGAATGTGCAATCCTGGTTGATAGCAGTAGCTGCAACCAGAATGGCCATTGTATTAAATTCTATTTTGTAGGACGGGGCGAGCTACGGAGTCCGCAACGACAAATATTGGCGTGAAGTGTACAATTATTTCGCGATTTTCCTGTGCTAAATAAACCTTCATACCCTCAGAATGTAAACGATTTGCCTGCTTCACGAATTCGTTTAGAAATAGATTCATTAGATCGGGCTTAGGTTCAGTTTTAACGATCATTATGCCGACTAATAATATAAATTTAAATCGCAGATGAACAGGCAAATTGTTAAGGAGAACTTGTAATGGTCAAAAACCTCTTTTCGAAACGCGAAACAAAGGTGCGCCATCGGTGCTAATAATGTACGTAATAGTTACAAAGCATTTTTCGATGGTACGCTTATAAAAATTGCTATCATGAACATCACGCATTACATTGACATTTTCATTGCGTTCATCCGAATTGCTGGGAATGAAATAATGCGCGAGATCTTCATTTTCTATAAGTAATCTAAGCTGATATTCGAGATCAATTTCTAAAAAGTAGTAGGGATTACTTAGTCTTACAAACTGCTCCAATCGACATTCTTCCCATACAATTTTTTGCCCTTTTACACCCTTTTTACACGAAGAGTGCAAAACCTTCTTCTGGAAATTCTCACAATAAAAATGATAATTAATTTTTTCAGGCGATGGATAAAAAATCTGTGACAATTTATAGTTCGAGATTTTGAAATCTTTAAATTCTGGGCCTGCCAAAATTTTCATCATTTCTATTAGCATCTCGCGTGCTTCTTGTGAAGCGTCAAATCTTAAGCTGTACGCTACAGCCATTTCTACAACGTCCCTTACAGTTATTCCTGATTTATCGAACATTAATTTCTCGCCATCCTCCAGAAAATGTGTGCTACGATTTGAAGACTTCGTAGTTTCCGTCTCCGGTAGAAGTTCCGTTTGAGGGGAAGTGTCGGACGTAGTTGCGTGAAGAACACATTCTTCATGTTGTGTATCGTCATCGTTGCTGTTGATAACATCCGAATCATCGCTCCCAAAGTTCCCTCCTTCGGAAACATCGTGCTCCTCCAAATCATCAAATTGAAGCCCAGTTGGTATTCTTTGATCGGCACAATGCTGCCCTTCACATTCACGTACAGTTGCGCTCTTATCCGGACTATAATGCTGCTCTTGAGATTCATGTACAATTATTGTATCTGAAAATATTTTGAAAATGTTAGTTGGCGCACATCCGAACTATTGATAGTAAAATAAATTACATGACGTTTTAATTCTTTCAGTCCTACAATTTGTAATGTAGAAAAATAACTTTCGAACAATTTTTGTTTCTGTAATTAAAAAGTGTGTTAGTACATAGTTCCTAGTTCCTTATTTTTATTTCCCCAAAGTTCAAGTTGGATATCTTATTTCTTGTGGAGTTGGTACGGTCCAAAAAAAATTTCAGCAAGGTAGGAATCAGGTGTCACATTTGGGTGGTCGAAAAATTCGACTTTCGATTTTTGGTGATGAAAAAAAAATAATTTTTTTTTTTCTCAACGTTAACCCGTGCCCCGAGCTTTTGAAATAAACATGAGTTTTTAAATGGGAAAAGCACCGTTAAGAAAAATGGAACAAAGAAATACTTGTTCTTAACTTTTTGTGAATTAAAGTACAGTCACCTCTTAAGAAGTATTCAAGCAATAATTTCCATCCAATAACTTTTAATGTAGACACCTCGAATCCCCTTTTATTATGCCAGAAAAATACCACAGAAAATTCAAATCTATGAGTCACGAGTTTCCAAGTATTTTTTAAATAATTTTAAATTGCTTAAACATTTTTTTTTCTTCAAACAATTTTTTCCCCTGTAAAGCGTGAAAAATTATTTTCTAGAATTAATGACACAATTAACGAATTGTAAGAGAAATATTTTGTTCTCAGGGATATTTGGCAATTTTTTTAACAATTTCAACTTGTTTAAACAATTATTTCTCTGAAAATAGTGAAAATTTATTATTTTCTGCAATTTATGACACAATGAACGAATTTGAAGAATAATATTTTTTGCTTAAGATATTGTGCAATTATTTAAACAATAAATAACCATTCACTAGTTTTTTCTAATTTCTCACACTATTTCGCCTGCTATTCATTATTTCCTGATCTTACAATTTACACCCCGATTATTCAAACAATCAATAATTGAAACTATTTTTTCAGTCTGTTACAGATAGTTATTTTTCAGATCGTATTCGTTAAAATGAATCATTTTTCAAATCCTATTCGTTAAAATGAATCATTTTTCGAACTGAATTTTTCAAAATGTGTAATTTTGTAAACAAATTATTATTGTTTAGACAGTATATGGTACTCGTTCTGAGATAAGGAAATATTGAATAGAAGGCGAAATAGTGTAAGAAATTCGAGAAATCTAGACTTCTCTCCACCTTCCCTCTGAAGAGGCGCAAGTGAATGATTATTTATTATAGTTATTCAAATATTTGCAAAATATCTTAACCAAACAAATATTACTCTCAGAATTCGTTAATTGTGTTATTAATTGCATAAAAGAATAACTTTTCACCAGACAAAAATGTTTAAAAAAATGAAAATTGTTTAAAAAATTGCTAAATAGACTTTAGAAAAGAATATTACTTTCGAGATCCATTAATTGTGCTATTAATTCTAGAAAATAATAATATTTCTCGCTTTGAAGAAAAAAAATTGTTTAAACAAATAAAAATTGTTCAAATAATTAAAAATATCCTTTAAAAATATATTTCTCTCTACATTCTTCAATTGTGTAATTATTTCCAGAAAATAATAACTTTTCACGATTTTAGAAAGAAAAAATGGTTTAAACAAATGAAAATTGTTTAAATTATCACCAAATACATTAAATAAGAACTACTACTCTTGACGTTCATTAACTTTTTATAATTTGTCCTGAAAGATAATAACTTTTCACGATTTACAGGGGATTTACAGATAATAATTGTTTAAACAATATAAAATTATCTAAAAAATACTTGGAAACTCGTCACTTATCGAAATAAAAATAATTTATGTTGAAAAAATTCCAAAACATATCGTCCTTAGCATGAATTTCATAGAAAACTGCTATTTTGAATTTTTTGGGGCATTTTCCGAGCACAATAAAAGGGGATTGGGGGTGTCAAAATTAAAAGCTATTATTTGGAAATTAATCCCTGAATACTCCTTAAGAGGTGACAATGCTTTAATTTACAAAAAGTTTATAAAAAGTAATTCTTTTTTCCGTTTTTTTTTTAAATCGAGCTTTTCACATTTAAACCTCCATGTTAATTTCAAAAGCCCGGGGGTACGAAACAAAAAATTACGGAATTTCTTTTTCCGGAAAACGAAAAAATTGAGGGGGGGGGGTTATCACCAAAAATCGAAAGTCGAATTTTTACATATATAAATTTGGAACACCCTAGTGTCACATGCCTTTAAAATAAGTGATTTCTTGATTTCCACAACATAAAAGATTGAAATTTTGGATTTGGATATTTTAAATGGTTCATAATCTATTCTCTTTTGAAACTACTATAAGAGTACACGACTAGTCTAAACTGTGGGTCCAGTTACAAAACGCGGATTAAAAGCAGGCTTGTCTTAGAGAGTGTCTACCTCTGCCGCAAAAAATTTTAAGTTTTTGACCAATTTTCGATTCTTAACTTCCACCGCCTGCACACTTTAGAGAAACAGATGAAAAATCTCCTCTTTAAAATGAGAAAAAGAACATAATAAAATATTTACTAGTTCTTGAATTATCATAAAAACTGAGGAAGCGTGCCAAACAACCTACCGCTTTTCGTCTTGTGCACGCTTCCACATTGCTTATAATAATTCGGAAATCAATAAATATTTTATTATATTCTCAGTCTTAATTTAAACGGGATATTTCTGATTTTAATTTAGAAAAGTTTCAAATTTTTTCACTTACTTCCCTATAGCATGCAGAGAGTGGAAGTTAAAAATCGAAAATTGGTCAAAAACAGAAAATATCCAAGTTAGGGTGGCCCTGATTTTTCACTTTTCGAATTTCTCTCCTCTCACGTCCCAGTTTTGCTCAATTGCCTATACAATTATCTCCAAATTTTAGCCACATAGGTTTATATAAAAGGCTGGCGCAAAGAACATGAAGTTTTCCATTAATTTAACTTGGGAAAAATTCCGTTTTTTGTAAATCTAATATTTAAACGCAATCATATGTTATAAATAATTCCGTGTTTTAGCCTATTGCTCAGAATTTGTCAGAGAATAAGAATCAATCACAAATTTCATCAGGTAAGTTACGAAATAAATGTATTTTCTAGACTTATGATTTCTTTAATCAATGATAACAATAATATCATTTGTTTAAATAACTTTAAACTCATTTCAATAATGCGTGTTTGTTCAAATATATAGTTTACCTAAAAAAAAACAGGAGAAACATTTTATCTAACCAAATTCTCAGCAGATTTTAATATTTTGAAGTAGTGATTTGCTTTCTAATAATACTCATAAGTATTTAAACAAATTTGAATTGTCTGAAAAATGTATTTTATTTTACGGATTTTATGCAAAACAAATAAATAACTTATACCAATTAAATCTGTCGAACAATTAAAAAAAAATCCCGCAGTTTGTCTTCTTTGCCGAGAGAAACACAAAAAATTAATCAAATAAAATACATCTTTTAAACAATTTGAATTTGTTTAAAGATTTGAGAGTATTCTTAGGAAACAAAGTAGTACCTCAAAATATTTCAATTTTTCGGAAAATCGCTAAAATAAAATATTTGAATAAAATTAATTGTTTAAATAATTTAAAATGTATACATTTACGAGTATTATTAGAAAACAAATTAGCACTTTAAAATATTAAAATCTGTTAAAATTTGGTGAGATAAAGTGTTTCTCCTGCTTTTCCTAGGTAAACAATACACTTAAACCAAAGATGCATTATTTAAATAATTGTAAAATTATTTAAACAAATTTTTTTATTGTCATCATTGAATAAAGAACTCATAAAGTATAGAAAATATGTTCATTTCGCGACTTACCTAAAAAAAAACAAATGTTTAGGCAAATTAAATTTTTTAAAACACTTTTCATTTGTTAAAATATTCAAGAGTATTCTTATAAAACAAATTAGTACCTCAAAATATTACAATTTTACGAAAAATCGCAAAAAAGGAATATTAAAAAAAAATGGTTCAAACAATTTAAGTTTGTTTAAACATTTACGAGTTTGAAGAGAAAACAAATTAGTAATTAAAAATATTAAAGTGTGTCGAAAATTTAGTGCGACAATATGTTTCTCCCGATTTTTTTTAGGTAAACGATGTACTTGAACAAACACGCGTTATTTAAATAATTGTAACATTATTGAAACAAATTATTGAGACAAATTATTTTTTCGTTATTATTGATTAAAGAACTCACACCGTCTAGAAAATAGTTCATTTCACGACTTACCTGAAAAAACAAATTGTTTAAACAATAAAAAATTAGTTACTATATAACTCAGTATTCATAAATCACCGATTAATGATTATTTATAAGAAAAAGTGTCAAAAAGCGTTAATAAATCGCATTATTACGTAAAATTCAAATTTGGCACTTATGGGGTTTTCTTTTGGGGACCCATAAGAGTGTCTTAAAGTCATTCAACATCAAAATTTATGATTAATTCCTATTATTTGATAAATTCTGAACAACATACTGAAACACGGAATTATTTTTGTAATATTTCATCACCTTTAAATATTAGATTTAAAAAAAGCTTACTTTTTCCCATGTTAAATCAATGGGAAACTTCATGGTCTTTGCACGAACCCTAAATATTAACTGATTTTACTCAAAATTATAGATTTCTTTTGTTTAAAAAATACTTATTAGTGCATATTATTAAACACTTCTGTCCAAGATTTGATATTTCATCTTTAATTAATACTTTAAATGTAAATTTAAAATAGCACTCCTCAATAATATTAAGCTGAAATTAAAAAAAAGTTTAAGTTTGAGCGCCTAAAATATTTTACACTGGCATTTAACGTACGCGCACGAACCGTGTATTCACGTCCCTGGATTTTTATTTTACAATATTAAAAATCATTATTTAAAAATTCGTGATGAAGATTGCTTAAATATTAACAGTCCTACAAATTTTTCAATGAAATCTCTTGAAATGCTTTGAAAACTTTCAAAATAACTTAAAATCTTTTAAGTCCTTCGAAATTTGTCGAATTTTGTCATATCCCTCGATACTGTTGAAATTCGTAGAAATCTCTGAAAATAAAATTCAATTCATTCCTTAAAGCTCCCTAGAAATTTTTGTAAATCCCTTGGGGCCGTTACAATGCTTTAAAACAAGTAGAAATCATTTTAAATTTCTTGGATATAAATTGAATTAAAATTATTCATGAAACTTATTTAGGAGAACCGTCTAAACAAAATACACGCGCGCTTCGCGCGCTTTGGCTTTCCCCGATTTGTACTTTCTAATAATAAAAACATAAAGTTTTTGTAAATACATAATAAAAAATTTTTTAATATTGAGAATTCTAAAATTTCTTATAGCCTTTGCATTTCTTTATGTTCTTTTTCCTTGAAATAGTTGAAATCCGTAGAAATCCCTATAAATAAAATTTGTTTACTCCCTAAAGTTGTCTAGAAATTCGTTGAAACCCTTTGACATACTTAGAAATCTTTCAAAATCGTAAATAGCCATTAAAATATGTAGAAATCATTTGAAATCCAATAAATGTAAATTAAATTAAATTTCTCTAAAAAAAAGTTTAATCAAAGGCGCGAAGCGCGCTTTCACATTCTTCGATTTTTACTTTCTAACATTAAAAACATAAACTATTTTACAATGCATAATGTTACATTTTTAATATTTAGAATTTAAAAAATGTTTCAATAATGTAACAAATGACTAATTCTAGTTGTAATATATGTTTGAAAAACTCTTACTTTAGTAATTTTAATATTTTCATGGATACTAATATTTTTCACGTATCTGGTGATTATAAATATTGTTAGTTTATATTTGGAAAATTTACTTGAAAACAAATTATTTATAAATTGTAATTGTTAAATTTGAAACGACTAGAAATGGTCTAATATTACAAAATTAAAACTGTTCAATTTCAAACGCTTATTATTTGAAATTTTCTAAGGATTTTAGGCAATTAAACACTATCTATTAAACCAATTTTGATGCACGACGTAAAACAAAAAGACTTTACTATGAATATTTTGAAAAGAAGCCCTGATGGATAAAATAATTTCAAATAAACAATTCTGTAATTTTTTAATTTTTAATAAAAAAATACCATTTTTGGTTTTATTTTGGTTTGAAAGAAAAGCTTAGGTTTCTTCATCTGAGCAAATGTATGAAAAAGAGGTTTGTTTAAATGTTGATAATTATTTACATTATTTTAATATTATGCGGCATGTGTCTTTAAAGAACAAATATTTAACAGCTACTAAAATAACCGAAATGTTACAAGCTGATTTTTGGTAGTGTTTGAAAATTTTTTAAATTATAGAACTTACTTTTATGTTCAATCGAAACATGTGATGAAGATCAGTTGTATACCTTGTAATTTTTTGTTTGAATTTTGGTATTATTAAACAATAATTGTTATATTATATCTAACGTAATGGCAATCGTTATTCAAATTTAAACTACAGAATTATCAATGTGGGCAGACAGACCATCTTACATTATTACAGTTAATTTTAAAAATATAAAAAACGAAAAATTTTATTTTCAAAGATCGTACATTTAAAGAGAAAAGGGGAAAAAGGAAAGTTTTTCGAGAATAGGGGGAAAAAGGGGAATCGCAGGGGAATAGGGGAAAGACTGTGCAACCTGGCATTTTTTCATAAATCAAAAAATAACAGATTTGCCTATTTTTCTTTTCCTAAAAATCTAAAATTATAAGAATCACGGATTATATGATCTTCTCTTTTAACCGTAACATTATTTTGAATACCCCCTACTTTGTAAATTTTGTTTATTTTAATTATTCTCTGAGGAATATTCTTTTGCAAAAACTATTATTTATTAAGAACATACTCCTAACAATAAAAAGAAATAGAAATTGGAATATACCTCTGTATGTTTCCAGCAATGCCTTCTCCCACCTCTTCTGCGTCCTAGTACTTGTCACTCCTGTTTGATAATTAGGATCAAACGCCAATTTGTAACGTTT
>JAABKJ010009495.1:0-11189 GCA_011634705.1 Andricus grossulariae
CATGCCTTAAAAATCGAATGATATCGTTTCTTTTCAACTAATCTTTCATTATTTCAAAAAATTTTAGATTAGAATTATAATTAAAATTAGATTAGAATCTTATGCGCAGTCTTACAAATGGTGAAATTGAAACACACTTATCATATCACACTTTTTTTTCGTAGAAGATATATTGTAAGTCGAAAGCCATGAGAAATAAGGGTTGAAGGAAGGATATGTGTAAAAGCGAGTGTATGTGTGTGCAATTTTCAACGGAAATATGTAAACGCCTGATACTAAATGAAAAGTCTTTAAACAGTTCTGTTATACGTATCAGCAATTAAATTACCTACTAAACAAAACATAAAACGTTTTTCAGGGGTAGTTTTTACATAGCGAAGGTTAATAATTATAACAACAAGTGCCATCGTTAACAAAAAATCAGTTATATAATTATTGATTGTCCAAACCAAATATTTTATTCCAATACTTACAGAAATGTTATATTAATAAATATATTTCCTATTCATTATTAATATTGAAGGGGAGGATGACACATAATTACGGGGTAATTTGAAAATAACAGTCCTGATTCTTAATAGAATTTGATATTAAAACAAGATGCTTGCACCAACAAAATCCAAAATCTTAAACTATATATCATATGGTGAAGCAGTCCAGGGGTAGATTTTATAAATTATGATACTCTATAGGGTAAGTGTTTTCACAACTGGCGCTAATATTGTGATACATCAATAAAACAATTTTGTGCAGAAACAATAAATAAAAAACAATATTTTCTCTTAAAACAATAAAAGACCCAAAACTATAGAAGAGGTCATTTCAACCCCTAAATGTGAACGTTTGCCCAACATTTTTTTTTAATAGTCTGGGATCCTCTGTTCACCTGTAGAGTAACTAAAAGATCGGCGCCGGACACCAGCCTAACCCCCCTTGTAAGTGAGAAATGTACGAAAAAATTTCAATCATGCAATACTCCTAATTATTGTTACATTTTAGTTTTTAAATTTAATTTTGCATCATTAAATTTCTTCTTTTTCTTTTAAAGGTGAAACTGTCGAATTTATGTAATCTACAAGCAACAGCAGTTCGGAATCAGGTACAGATGTAAATGTATCAGTCACTGAAACATCCACTGATAATATTATTGTGGTAGAACCTCCTCTCCCAGAACATGCAGGAGTGGAATTTTAATCACCAAAAGCAAATCGGGCAAGAGGAAGCCGCACACTAGTGACTCCTGAGCTTGCTCCGGCCGTAGATAAATGTAGAATCAGTGACGGGGATGCAGTTAATGTTCTGATTTCAACTACCGTGGGACTAGGCCATGACGTCCAGGATTTCGTCATCAACAGGTCATCCATCACAGTGCAAGAGAAAAAATACGGGAAGAAAATGCGACTGTACTTAAAAAGCAGTTCATGGACATGAAATTGCAAGCTGCTGTCATGCACTGAGATGGTAAGTTGCGTCCATCATTAACAGGTAAGGAGACCGTCGATCGACTTCCTGTGATTCTTTCGAATGCCGATGCTGAACAACTTCTTGGAGTGCCTTTACTACATCTGAGGCTGGAAAAGAGCTTGCATCTGCTATTTGTGTAATTCTTGTTAAATGGCGTCATCAAGAATATGTTAAAGCACGGACTCGAACTATAGTCAAAAATACATAAAGAATCACATAGTTGCCAAAGAGTCGTCTTGAGTATGAATGAGAGAGCTAAGGAGCATGTCAAGGGGCATTAATTTGTATCTCCCAGATTGTTGTCGTTTATAACAAAAGTAGGAATCAGTAGATTATTTGTCGTAGCATATTACGCCCCAGTTGATGAAAAAAGGAGTGAGGTAGAAGACGCCTTCTGGGGCAGTTTAAATGATACTATAGGCACTTGTGATCACGGGGCAAGAACAATTTTGTTAGGAGATATGAATAGTTGGGTTGGAGTTCAATGCGAGGGTACGGAAAGGAAGCTAGGTAATTTTGGAGATCTGAAAATAAATGGTCACGGAGAAAGATTGGTTAATTTAGGCTTATAACAGGGATTATTTACTACAAATACTTGGTTTAGACCTAAAATAATCCGCTTGTACACCTGTTGCTGACGCGATAGCTGCAGTATGATTGACTTCGTTGTTGCGGATGAAAGACTAAGGAAGCTTGTAAGAGATACAAGGGTAATGAGAGGTTCTAAATCTGGAACGGATCATTACCCTTCAGTTTCAAAAATTAACTTTGGGCAAGGATGGAGAAGAAAGAAAACTAAAAAGACGAAACAGACCCGAATTAAGATAGATAATTCACAGAAACCTAAATAGAAACACCTAAATGGAATAACTTGGAAGGCGCTAATAAACAATGAGGATATGAGGGCGTTAGCATGAAAAGAGCCCTTATGGCCGGTGCTAGTTCATGTCCCGAAAGCAACCGGCAGTGGTTATATTTTATGTTTGATGAGAAGTTTAACACGTGCGCTTATAGCAATCATCAACTTTAGATGCATTTTTCTCGAAAAGCGGTTTTTCGAAGTTCCAACTTCCAAAATGCCCCGGTGACTCGTTTTTCAACCTAGGGGTTCAATTTGGCTCCTAAATCGCTGAAAATTTATCCAGCTATATGAGTTTATACAAAAATCCATACCGGCCGTAAGGGCTTTTTTCATGTGAACGCCCAGATATAGAGGGCGCATGTACAATATTTCAGGAAGAATGACTGGGGATGCTTGAAGCAAGAAAACGTTTATAGGGACAAGAACATAAAACCGGAAAAAGATAAGAAAATGCAAAATGCTGTCAGTGGAAATAAGCAATTTTTTTTGGCGATTGCGCAGGGACATCAAGAAAGGAAATAGTAGTATCGAATTAGTCGAAATTAGGAATAGAGAGGGTGAAATGGTATGTAAAACGGACGAAGTGAAAGGCGGTCATAGAGACATCTGCGACACAGAAGAGGATACGTCGGAAAACCCGGTTGAAACAATCAGTGTCTCTGAGACTAGCGATATAATTAAGAATTTGAATAATGGTGAGGTTGCTGATGTAGATCGCATTTACGCTTAGATGGTTAAATACGGTGGAAAATATATACCACACAAACTGTGCAAGTTGATGAATTTATGTATCGAGATGGCGGAACTTCCAGCAGACTCGAAAAAGGCGATTATCGTCCCGATATACAGAGGACAGAAAGATAAAAGCCAATGCAATAATTACAAAGGTACCAGCTTACTGAGTGACGTGAGAAAAATATTTAAAAAAAAACTTATTAATAGGGTAATAAAAATAACAAAGGAGTAAGCAAAAAAGTTTTCACAACTGGTGTTCAGAAAATTCTATATTCGACGTTCGTAGAACATGGCGAATGTAGCCGATTTCACGCGATTTTTTTTCTCATTCGTGAAGAAAATGCGATATTCTCAATAGCTAGGTGTTAGGAATAAAGCGGGTGACTTTTCCACCACGTCTTCCTTGCTCTCAGTTTCCCAGAAAAAGCCTGTAGAAAGGCCGCAAGGCCCACTCTCCTTGCTGACGTTTTTCGCTCCTGGGCACTAATTGTAGGTGATCCAATTACTTTGCTTGCAAGATAAATTTTTGTCTCAACATATCACACTTCTGGGATGTTGCTCATGCTCTACGAACGCTAAACGGCGCGCGAATATTCTGAAGCCCGATTTATGCGGCCTTGCGCCACCACCTTCATACTCCTGGTAAATCTTCCGCTCTCCACCTTGTTGCGCATACTATTGTTCACAAAACGTGTACGGAAAAATTGATATTCGACGTCCGCAGATCATGAGCGAAATCCAAAAAATGTGACATACTGAAAAAAATGTATCTTGAAAGCAAAGTAATTGGATCACCTACGATTCGTGTCCGGGGTGGTGGCCGTCAGCAGGAAGGAGAGTGGGCCTTCCGGCCTTCCTGTTGGCTGTCTCTCGGAAACTGAGAGCAGGCAAGACGTGGTAAGGAATCAACCATGCTTTATTCCTAGCACCTAGCCATCGAGAATATCGTATTTTCTTCACAGCTTAGAAAAAACATTCGCGTGAAATTAACTTGTAAAAATTGTAAGCAAAAATGATGTTTTCCTAGTTGAAAACAAGAGAACAGAAATTCTAATACTTGTTGATGATGATGCAATGAAAAATACTTTTTATTTTAGATTATTGATGATTAGGATGAGCATAACAAGAAATTGTAGTATAGCAGTAAGCAATCAGTATAGATCTTTCCAGGCTGAACCCTTTCTTGTTAATCTTAAAAGTCAATTTTCAGAATTAAGCATTCTAAAAGGTGAGAAGCGGGTTCGATAGGGGCTTGGCTCTCTCGATGGTGAGATGGATCTTTAAGAGAATAAAAGGAAGGCATCTTTATAGCTGTAAGCGGCATGACTTTTCGCGACGGCTTTCTGTAAAGGAACCTATAGGTGTTTCTGCATAGGATCCTTCCAAAGGTTCCTTTGATGGCTTTCTGTAAGGGATCCTATATAAGTTTTTGTACAGGAACCTGCGCATTAATTTTCTTCGCAAAGGATCCTGTACAAGAACCCGTACAGGATCCGAGGTTCCTGCACAGGAATTCTCAGCTAGAGTAATTGCAAAATATGTAGCATTGGTTCATAAACGGAAAAATTGAATCTATATTAATTAAAGCACTTATATATTATGGCTTTCAAAAAAGTCAAGATGCTTCTTCAACTTACCCTTGTTGGGTAATGTACAATATTCAACATTTCGACATTGTACCATTAAAATTGCCGTTTGCGTCGCAAAGGATACTCTTATTTGTAGGCGTTGACTCACTCTACGTATTTTTGAAACATTAAATCCTTCAAAAAATTAAGCAATCGATATTAACAGAGTTTTAGTACATTCGGAGAAAAATAGTGCAAGATATAATGATACCATGACGCCTGGTTTCGTCTCGCCAGCTAGGCGTTGGAGATATACACAATTCTCTTGTATATTTGTCCGCAGCTGTACCAAGACAAGTCCAGTTAGACTTGTTTTAAGACATGGAAGGGTAATTTATGTATTAGTTTCATTACTACCAACAGGGCCTGCCACTTCCAGGTGGGATGAGATCAAACAGTTCACATCTGCTAAGTATTGAAATTTTACAAACGATGAAACTTGTAATTTTGTAATAACTGACTTTTAAATTAAAAATTTGGTAGATGTCGGTCTCAACAACCACAAGCATATGAAATTTTCAATTAAAAATGTTTAAACTGTCATTTTCTACAAGTATATAGTGAACTATTAGAGATAGATAAGAATATACAACATTTTTAGATTCGCCATCCAAAGAACATAATTATTACAGATAAACGTAATAATGAAGCCTTGGTGGCTCAGACAATAGAGCGCAGGCTTCCATGCATGAGGACTGGGGTTGGATATCTGAGCCTGTACCAATGCAAATTTGTCTATGTACTTCCACCGGGGCTTTGGTGTTTTGGAACTCACCTTAAACTGTAGGTGTCCTCAGTTGAGGCTGGTTACGTACCAAGGTAGAGGCCCCATGTCGAGGAGACTAGCCTTGGGGGTCACAAGTCGATTTTGAGAAGACGCCAAAATGACTAAACAATCTTCTTGCGCTTGAGGCAACTACTGGTGAATCATGTTCGATCATCTTGGACGGTCGACTCGAACATCATAGAGTCAAACTGATCATCACAGAAGGCGGAATCGATCATTAAAAAGGGTCGAATCGCTCATCGTAGATGGTCGATTTGATCATCTCAGATAGTCGACTTAATCTCCTCAGACAGTCGACCTGGCCATCTTAGGGGATCGATTTTATTATCGCATAGCGAGGTGTATGGAGACATAATTTGATATGCAAGAACGTTGCGCATTGACAATATATTTAAAGCACGAAGGGCTAAGGACACGGCGCGGCGTCACTGTACTGCAATGAATTTTAAGATTTCAAACATTGGAGTGAATTCAGAAACCAATATCACACATCTGGTTACTTTCTGCATCGTCAATGAATGTTGAAATTTTCGGTACGCTTTCAGTTTGAAACGACACGGTCACAACAAATTGATAGCTGGGCGTCCAGTTACGTCTTTATCCCTAATCCCATGGAAGCATCAACTTTGACGTTGAAAATTCCAAAGATTTAACACTAGATGTACGGGGTGGGGTCAATTGACCCTCTCGATTTTTAAAGTGGTAAATCTTCGCAGCGGTTGCTTGCAGAGAGATGGCGTTTTGTGACTTTTAATTATTTATAAATAGAAGAATTTGGCAATTTTTTCGGAAATATTGGATGCGCACTTTGAAAAAAATCGAGTTTTCATAGTCTGTTACTGGCAGGGGTCACTTCAGTTTTGGCTGGTATTTCATTACTTTGTTCCAGTTCTGCGCAGCAGGTCTAATTTATATCGCTTCTATCGCACTAGTAATCGTCACCTTGAGCCAAATTGGAAATTAAAAATGCTTATAATTGTATTTAAAACACGATTCTTATGTTCACAAAGGGCTTAAATGATTAAAGCAGATATAGAAAAACTCAATTTTGATCACTTCACATGATATTTGATTAGAGTAATTTTTTATTCACGATTAAAATTTAATTTATGCAAATGCTTTAGTAATCGTCAGGCACATAAAGGTGGACTTCGAATGCTGCGGCTGAGCTTAAGCTACTCGCACGACAGGATTCCTGCGAATCCGGCCTTGTGACCGAAGCCGCATGTTGGATTTACAATGCGACGACTGCAGCCGCATATCAGTACAGTTTCATCGTCTGCGACAGTAGGTTGCTGCAAGCCATGGCAGAAAGACTACAATTATTATTTAATTTCCTCGACAAAGAGGATGATCTCTTATTAATTTTATTAAAAGATGCAGATCGGAGTCAACCTCAGGCCTTTTATTTGACAAGAGATCTTGCGGGGTTCCTAATTACTCCATTAATTGCTTGTTTTTGCCTGTTTTAGTAATTCATCTCTTTTGGTAGAAATTCCATATTATTTTATTTTAGTTGAAAATTATTTTTTCTTGTTGGTAGAAAACTTATTTTTTTAGTTGAAAATTTAACTATTTGGTTGAAAATTATATCATTTGTTAAAAATTTATATTTTATGGTTAAAAAATCCTTGACTTAAACATCGTAATTTCCTACCAAGCAATTGTATTTGCCAATAAAAAATTGATTTTCTACCAAAATAATGAATTTTGAACAAAATACATAAATTTCCAATAAAACCGTTCAATTTTCATCCGAGATGATTTATTTTCAACCAAAAAAAAAAGAATTTTCCGTGGAAAATGTCATAATTAATATTTTAACCACAAAAGATTTAAGTTTTAAATTTAGAAAAGTCAAATTCAATGAAGAAAACGAATAATCGATAAAAAATTTAGATCTTCAACTAAAAGATATTAGTTTTCAGCCAAACAGTTGCATTTTCAACCAAAAAGGTTAAATTTATGCCAAGAAAGACAATTTTTCGACCAAATAATTGAATTTTGAACTAAGAGGATTAATTTCCCACAAAATACATGCACTTTCGACTAAATAATTGAACGTTCAATTAAAAAAAGATTTATTTTCTACCAACAATAGAACAGTTGAGTTTTCAATCAATAAAATTAATTTTAAACAAAAAATGTACATGCATGACTACATAACACATAATGAGATATATAAATAATTACATACGCTCATTTGTGAATGAATATGTGAGAAATTTTATATTTGCATGTAAAACAAAACGTTCCCAGAATGTAATTGTTTTATTAGACTTTGTATGTAATATGTAATCAGTAAAATCTTACTGATTACTTTAGTAATTTTCAGTAAAGTTTCAGTAATGAGTTATAATAAATAATAATATAATTGCGTTATGGGAACGTTTTTTTATATGCAAATAGAAAATTTATCACATATTTATTCATAAATGAGCGTATGTAATTATTTATATATGTAATCATGTATTATGAATCCTCCATAATTTTTATCACAAAATAAAATTTCCCATAAAACTCTTGCTCGAAGCACTAGATAACCCTCACGGCTGTGCGTCTAGACTGCTACTAGAAGCAGTCTCGACTCGACGGCAGTGCTCCAAACGCGGGCACCTTGAACTACTGCGCATGCGATGCATAAGGCGCGTCATTGGCTGCCGTTCGCGCGCTTATTTGAAATGTTGAAAAATACAATTTTTTTATTTATCATAAATAGAATCATTAGGAAAATTTTCATATTCATTTCAATCAATATACAAAATTTCAAAAGCAAAAATAAGTGGAAATAATTAAAAAAATAAAAAAAGATCACATTTCATAATATGATATATTTTGCTCACTGAATACTCATTTCATTCAATTAACCTAATGCTAAAATATATTGGAAACCATCCACGTACCACTCGATCATGATGAAATATAATTATTTTTAATTACTAATAATAAATAAAAAAATTGTATTTTTTAACATTTCAAATAAGCGCGCGAACGGCAGCTAATGGAGCCTCTTATGCATCGCATGCGCAGTAGTGCAAGAGCACTACAGCTGACTTTAAATTCAAATAAAAAATTCATTTACACACTTTTCTATACTTCGATACAATTATAGCTTACTATCAAATTCTCTAAATGTTATCCACATTATGTAAATATAGTTATCATTATTTAAAACACGATTTAAAATTTGCATCGGAAACTGATTAGCGTAGTAAGAAAAGATGAAAGTCTTTCCGCGCAATGCGCATGCGTCACGTTAGCAAACAGATTAGGTATTTATTATGCCGTCATCTGGCAAGATGGCTGCACGCCGAGGGCCAAAAAATAGTACCAATTGCATTAGAAAAAACTTTATTTTTTCAATAACTTAAAAAAATAATTATTTCTTAACATAATTGTATCAGGATATTATTTTTTGTTTTTAAAAATCTATTTAATTGAATAATAAAATCGTTAACAAATTTTCTATTGATTTTATTATCTAATTGAATAGCTTTTAGAAAATACAATGTAATTTCCAAATACACTTATGTTGAACAATAATTATTTTTTGAGTTATTGAAAAATAATTATTTTTTGAATCATTGAAAAAATAATTTTTTGTCCCATGCAATTGGTACTATTGTTTGGCCCTCAGCGTGCAGACATTTTGGATTTTCCTCACCCAACCTGAAATAATTGGTTATCATTGGCGCGCTTATTTCAAATAATTAAATGTTTAAATCAATTCTTTAAAAGAAATAATAAATGTAACATTATTAAAAATAGTTTTTGAATCAAGAACATTAATTTGAAATGATTATTAATACCTCTATGCACTCAACTAATATTGGTTGTTGTAAACTGATCTGCACATTTAATTTAGTTGAAAATTTACCTATTTTTTATGAAAATTTGTCGTTTTTTTTTGTTAAAAATTAATTCTTAGAACTAAAAACTCAAATTTATACTAAAATTTGTAGTTGAATAATATTTTTTTTATGGAAATTCATCTTTTCGGTTGAAAATTAATTTTTTATTTGGTAAAAAGTGAACTATGTTGTTGAAACTCCTTTTTCTTGGTTCAAAAAAGGTTTAAAAATGGTTAAAAACTTACCGGATAAGTTGAAAATTATTTTTTTTTACATGAATATTTAAATTCCATTTTTTGAAGAATTTATCTTTTTAAGTTAAAAATTCATCTATTTTGGTTAAAAATTAATTTCTTTGGTTGAAAATTTACCTATTTTTATGAAATTTTGTTTTTGTGGTTAAAAATTGATTTTTTAAACTGAAAAGTTAAGTATATACTGAAATTTGCAATTGAAAATTTTTTTTTTTAATTTAAAATTCATATTTTTTGTAGAAAATTATTCTTCTTGTTTGAAAATTCATATTTTTTAAACATTAATTTTTTATGTCTCGAAAATGCAACTATATTGTTGAAACTCCTTTTTCTTAGTTCAAAATTTAAAAAAATGGTTGAAATTGTACCGACTTTGTTTAAAATTATTTTTTTTTTACTGAATATTTAAATTCCATTTTATTCAAATTTATCTTTTTCAGTTAAAAAATCATCTATTTTGGTCAAAAAATTTGTTCTTTGGTTGAAAATTGACCTTTTTTCATGAAAATTTTTATTCTGTTAAAAATTAATTCGTTAAACTGAAAACTTAAGTATATACTGCAATTCACATTTGAAAAATATTTTTGTCTTTCCATTGAAAATTCGTCTTTTAGGTAGAAAATTATTATTCTTGTTTGAAAATTAATTTTGTATTTGTTGAAAATTTAACTATATTGTTGAAACTTCTTTTTCCTGGTTCAAAAAGGTTTAAAAATGGTTAAAAATTTACCGATTTGATTGAAAATAATTTTTTAACTGGATATTTAAATTCCATTTTTTTATAAATTAATTTTGTATTTTTTGAAAATTCAACTATATTGTTGAAACTCCTTTTTCTTGGTTCAAAGCAGGGTTTAAAAATGGTTGAAAATTCACAGATTCAGTTAAAAATTATTTTCTTTTACCTGAATATTTAAATTCTATTTTCTTGAGAGATTATCTTTTACAGTTGAAAATTCATCTATTTTGGTTAAAAATTAATTTTTTTGGTTGAAAATTTACTTATTTTTATGAAAATTAGTTGTTTTTCTTTTGGTTCAAAATTAATTTTTTAAACTGTAAACTTAAGTATATACTGAAATTTGAAGTTGAAAAATATATTTGTTTAAATTGACAATTTGTCTTTTTGGTAGAAAATTATTCTTCTTGTTTGAAAATTCATCATTTCTGAAAATTAATTTTGTATTTGTTGAAAATTTAACTATATTGTTGAAACTCCTTTTTCATGGTTCACAAGGTTTAAAAATTGTTGAAAATTTACCGATTTTATTGATAATTATTTTTTTAACTTGATATTCAAATTCCATTTTGTTGAAAATTAATTTTGTATTTGTTGGAAATTCAACTATATTGTTAAAAATCATTTTTATTGGTTCCTAAGGTCTAGAAATGGTTGAAAATTTACCGATTTTGTTGAAAATTATTTTTTTAACTGAATATTTAAAATCCATTTTATTGAAAATTAATTTTGCATTTCTTGAAAATTCAACTATATTGTTGAAACTTCTTTTTTCTCGGTTCATAAGGTTTAAAAATGGTTGAAAATTTACCGATTAAGTTGAAAATTATTTTTTTAACTGAATATTTCAGTTGCATCTTTTTGAAAAT
>JAABKJ010009496.1:289-11189 GCA_011634705.1 Andricus grossulariae
GTTATAATCATCAGATGCAGTTTTCCTAAGCGACAAAAATTATTATTTAACCTAAATGTTGAACAGAATTAAAAACTCTCTTGTCTTCAAAAAAGGATTTTTTGAACCACCGTATTGGTAAAATTCGGATAAGGTAAAATAAAAGTATCTACAATCTACATACTTTAAAGCGCGAGAATTTTAATTTAGTTTATTTTTTTTTTACACTGAAAATTGAACTATTCTGTTTGATAATTGATCTTTTTTAGTTGAAAGTTCAACAGCTTCTTTGCAATTGTTTCTCTCCCTTGACGACTGAAAAATCTTTTGAAGTTGAAAATTAAACTCATGTCGAAAAGTAGTTTTTTTTTGGTTAAATTCAACTGTTTCTGATTAAAAATTAATTTTTTTGGTTGGGATAACAACTACTTGATTTTTTGTCTAGAATTCATCTTTTTTGGAATACAAATTCAATTTTGTGAGTTGAAAGTTGAATTCTTTTGTTAAAGATTAATTTTTGTTGGTTCAAGATTCATCATTTCAATTAAGGCAGGATTCTACTTTCGAACGCGCGCAAAAAATGCTATTTTTGTAATTTTTTTTTAAACATTAAGAAAGATATCGATGTAGGATTTGCTGTGCTTAATAAATATACTCTTAAAATACATTTAAAAAAATGTTTTAGTTTATTTTATGCGCTCTATATACATTTAAATGGCACTTTCTCGAAACCACGCTTTTGCCGTTTGTTAAAAAAATCTCCGAAACTACCAAATCGATTGGTCTGAAATTTTTACTAAATATTCTATACATACACATCAACCAGTGGTAGCAGATTTATATGAAAAATTTTATTTTACTATTATTATTTTGCAAAAAAAAGCAAAAAAATTAGATTTTTGATTTCTTTTCGAATTGCCGCCATTTTCTTATGTTTTTTTGCATGAAAATGCACAAATATGCTATCACCGGTTGATGTATATGCATATAATATGTAGTATAAATTTCAGACCTATCGATTTGGTAGTTTCGGAGATTTTTTTAACGAGCGGTAAAAAACGTGGTTTCGAGAAAGTTCCACTTAAATGTATATAGAGCGCATAAAATAAACTAAAAAAAATGTTTAATGTATTTTAAGAGTATATTTATTAAACATAATTAATCCTACATCAATATCTTTCTAAATGTTTTCAAAAAAAAATTACAAATATAGTATTTTTTTCGCGCGTTCGAAAGTAAAATCCTGCCTTAAAAATTCATCTCTTTGGTTGAAAAGTGAGCTATTTTGTTGAAAATTCTATTTTTCTTTAACACAAAATTAATTTTTTTTAACTGAAAATGTAATTATTCCAATGGAATATTCTAACATTGTAGTTAAAAATTCATCTCTTTAGTTAAACATAATAAAAAATTCAAAATTGAACCATCCAATTTCATGTTAGAAAATTATCATTTTTAGTTTAAAATTAAACTGATCTAGTCAATGATTAATCATTTTAGTTGAAAAATAATTTTTCTAACCGAAAATTGAAACTGAAAAATTGAATTTTTATGTTGAAAACTGATATTTTTTGTTAAATATCAAGTATTTCGTTAAAAATTCATGTATTTCGTTGGAAAATCGTCTTTTTCGGCAGAAAATTAATCTTTTTGTATAAAAATTAATTTTCTTTTTTGGAAATTCATCTTTTTGTTTGAAAATTCAAGTATTTTTTGTTTTAAAATTAATTTTTTTTAACTAAAAATTACACTATTTGGTTGAAAGTTTGTCTTTTTTAGTTGAAAATTCATTTCTTTTCTTGAAAAAACGTATTTTTTGGTAGAAAATTATTCTGTATGTTTCAAAATTAACCTTCTCGTTTGAAACTTTATCTTTTTGGTTGAAAATTTAAGTATTCCAGTTAAGTATTCATCATTTTAGTTGAACATTCATCCTTTAGATTGAAGATAAAAGCTACTTCGTTGAAAGTTATTCTTTTGTTAAAAAAGGGTCCTTTTGGATCAGAATTCATCTATTTCCGTTGAAAATTCATAATTTTAGTTTGAAATTCATTGTTTTCTATGGATAAATAATTTATTAACTGAAAATTCAAATATTTCAATTTTGGTTGAAACCTGATATTTTTTAGTTCAGAATTCAACTATTTGCTTGAGAATTCATGTATTTTGTTGAAAAATCGCCTTTTTTGGTAAAAATTCAATTTTTTTGGTTCCATATTTAACTATTTGGTTAAAAATTCACTTATCATGTTCAAAATGGAATATTTTTACTATGAACTTTAGGAATTTGAAACGGTTCAAATTGAATTTAATGCAGGACTCACATTAATTTGACCTAAATATGCACCGAGTTTTAAGTATAAAAAGATAAAATATAAATTTCTTTGAATTATCATTAAAATTTATAGATTAATGTATTTTAATTAAATTCTCTACATTTTAAAATAAGTTTTTCAGTGTACTTGAAACTACTATTTGAAGTAGTAACCAGCAATACATTTACCAATTCATTTAGTAGTAGCATTACCACTTCCTTTAGTAGATATAGTTACTGATTCATTTAGTCAGTTATTCTTATTAAATGAATTAGTAGATTTTTACTAATTAATAGTAAGCGAATCGACACTATTTGAATTAGTAGAAAATTACTATCTATTAGTAGTTTTCTACTAATTCAGATTTAGAGAGTAAGCAGTCATATGGAAAGTTAAGTAGTATATAACATTTTAGGTCAGACAATACTTAATACAACAGGGGTGAGTCTCGATTTTAAAATGTTTAGTCCGACATCAAAATGTCCATATAAGTAATATAATTAAAAATTCTAATCTTGTAACTTTTTCAATGTATAAGCTTCAATAAATGGAATACAACCATTTTTAATTAGAATTTATAAATTTTGTATTTATTATTCTCAGGGCTGATTTGCTTGCAACAAGTCACCCATTTAAACCGAAAAAGTAATCAAAAGTGATAGAAATTTGATCTTGCAAATATTTTCAATGAATCTCTTACAATGAATAATAAGTAATCATTCTTTAAAAGTCCCTGGTGGAAAAATTCTCACAAAAAAAATACAAAAGACTAAAACAATTTTTACAGGATTCTAAAAATAAATGCAATCAATTACAACCAAAATTAGAGGAAAGTATTTCTCCTGGGTCAAACAAGAACAACTTTTAAACTGCAAAAAAAAATTGAAAAATTAAGAAAGAATTTTTTTTTAACTTTTAAAATTGAAGCTTGAAACTTTTCAGTTCAAACGCTCGATAATTTACTCATATAAAATTAAAGCTTTCAAAACTATACACATTTTTGCATAGGAACTTGAAAATTAAAGGTTAAGCTATCGACAAATGAAATATAGTGATTGTTAATTCTCTTTTGTTAAAACTCCTTCGGATTTAACGAACACATTATCATCACCTGTCTCGTGAGGGAAAAAAGGTGGAATGAAAATTTCCAGATCTAATTTAAAAACAATTTGTTATCAATTTTATTGTATCTTGTGTCTTTTTCCCAAAAATTTAGTTTGTTTATTTGTAATATATTTTTCACGATTAAAACTAAAATTACGCGTCTCATAAAAAAATAATTAATAACTTTTTCGATCTTTTTTTTGGTAAACAACTTTTCTCTATTCATTTTTTCTGTTTCGAATCTTGTGTTCTTTATCCAAAAATTTTAATTCTTTAAGACGCTTCTTTACGATTAAAACAAAAACTACTAGTCTTATTAAAAAATGATTAACAATAAATTTGTACATATTTCTTGGGTGAACAACTTTTGTTTGTTCACTTTTTCCGTATTTAGTTTTCTTTTTCCGGAAAAATTATTTTTTAGATTTTTTATGCTATTTTTTACGATTAAAACGAAATTTACGGATCCTATCAAAAAATGGTTAACAGCAAACTCGTTTATTTTTATTTTTGATAGCATTTTTCACGAGTAAAACGAAAAATATGTAACTTATAAAAAATGTTTTTCCCACAATTTATTAATCTTTCTGGTAAACATAAATTTTACTTCTGAATACTTTTTTCCTATCATGCATAGTTTTGCCGAAAAATTTAATTTTTTATTTTCAAGAGCATTTTTCGCGATTAAAACGAAAAATATGTAATATGTCCAAAAATAGTTTCAACAAAATTTGTTCACATTTTTTATATGAATGATATAGATTTTTGACATTTTTTTATATCTCATATATTTTTGGTGGAAAATGGAATTTTTGATTTTTAAAACAATTTCGGCGAATAAAACCAGATCCATTGGTCAAAAATTGCTGGTTAATCCACGTTATCGTTTTCATTACTATAAATTGAAGAATGAATAACAAAAGTGATAAATTTTCAGAATGACATCAATTTAGTAAATTTGAGCTAGAAACATCGATTTATACATCAAAATTTGTTTTGAAATCTTTTGAAATATTTTCTTAAAAATTTGTAAAAAAAAAATCATTAGAAATTTTTTCAGCAATCTAAAAAAATTTTTTCATTATCTTAGAACTTAAATTGTTCCTACAATTTTTTGAAATACTTGCAAGATTAAGAAATGGCCTTAAAATTTTCTAGATCCTTTTTTAAAAACTTGGCAATCTTCTTAGATATTCTTTTTAAATTAATTTTTCAAACAAAAAAAAATCATTTTGTGTTTACCCAGAATTTTTATAAAAAAGTATTATTTTGAAAAATTTTCAAAATGCTTTTAGGCTTCTGAATTTTTTGTTCGAAATATTAAAAAATCTACAATTTCGCTTTCAATATTTCGAAATTATTTCAAGTTTTAAATTATTTTGGAATCTTTTAAAAACTTCTGAATATATCTTAAACTTCCTCGATTTTTTCTAAATTGATTCAATTGTTATTCATTAATCAAAATATTTTTAAATATAAAAAATCCTTTCGAATTTTCTCAGCAATCTTAAGACAATTTTCTTATTATCTTAAAACCTTTGAAGATGCTCATAACACTTTGAAATTTTATATCGAAATCATCAAAATTTTTGATTTTCAATGAGTTCAATATTATTTTAAAGAAATAAATTCAATATTAATATCTTGCAAAATAAACTTTTATACACTTTTGAATAAGGTTTCTTTGATTTAAATGCATTTCCATGTCTGAAATAATTTACATAAAATTATTTTAAAAAATCTACCCGCCTTTTTTTATTTTTAGTGTATTTTTATAACAAAAGTTCATAACAAATTTGTAAATAATTTTTGGCTGAACAACTTTTGCCTTTTCTTTTCTTTTGTATATCGTACCTTGAAATAAGTGTTTAATTTACACTTTGTTTCATCTGTACAACTATTTATTTTGTTGGAAATTTGTATTTTTTGGTTAATTTAAACTGTTTTTTATTTGAAATAATTTTTTTTTTCTGCGTCCTTTTTGGTTTTTTTGTTCCGTCTTTAGGTAAATATAGCAAAAAGAATCGTTTGCCAGAACGACGTCGTTGATCCAAGCATGTAAACCGAGGAACAAACAAGAAAGTAATCTCTTTTGCAGACAGAATTTTGTTCGAAAACCCGCTTAGGACTTCAGTGAGATCTGCTTGACAAAAACCTCCACATTCTGCTTTAATCTTTTTGGAATTGAAAAAAAAATCTTCAAATCTAGATTTTAATTCGAGCTTTAAATCTTATCAGTCAAATAGGGAACTGTGGATAAAAATTATTAAAAAATGCAGAATGAAAACTCTAAATTTTTTACGCTTTTTGTAAATCTTTACTAATTTTTTAAGGCAACAAATTAATAAATCTATTTTTACTTTTTTTAGGTGAAGAATTAATATTATTATTATATTATTGTCTCAGGCTCTGATTATTATTATTACCATTGTTCATTATAATTAACCTTTCCTAAAGATTCTTCATTTTGTATAATAGTTTTTAAAGTTTTTATACGTGAAACTTGTAGAGAATAATTAAAACTAATAATTGGTTGGGAGTCTAGTTAAAAAAATTTTCTTATTCTGTTTACAGATTCCGGATAATCCGATGTAGCCTCAAATAAATTATCAAGACATACTCATATTGATAAGTGATGACCAGTTGACCTCCCTTTAATATTATCGGTAAGTACATATCAATTTAAAAAAATAATAATTTTCCATGTCCCTGAGTGATTGTTTATTTTTCCTAAATGTCAATATTTAAACACCAACTATTAAATTTTTCGCGAAAAATTAAAATACTTGTTTAAAAGTTGAACTTCCTAGTCAAAAAATTATTCTCTTGGTTGCAGAATAATCATTTTAATTGGAAATTCATCTCTGGTTGAAAATTTAACTACTTAATTGAAAATTCGTTTTCTTTTGTTGAAAATTATTTTTTTTCAACTGAAAATTTAACTTATACATTTTTCCATGAGAATTCATCTTTCTAGGTCGAAAATTCAACCACTTTGTTGAAAGTTGAACTCTTTTGTTGACACATTGATTTTTTAAGTTGTAGATTCATCAATTTATTAAAAAAATTAATCTTGTTGGTTGAAAATTTAACTATTCTTTTTTTAATTTTGTTTTTCTTTTCGAACATTAATTTTTTGGTTGAATTATCAACTATTACATTTTTCGTTAATAATTCAAGTACTTGGTTGAAAGTTGAACTTCTTTGTCAAGAAATAATTTTTTTGGTTGAAGATTTATCATTTTAATGAAAAATTCATCTCTGAATGAAAATTGAACTATTTTGTTGAATTTTTTTTGTTCAACATTAATTTTTAAACTGAAAATTTAGATATTCCATTTTTTGTTAAAAATTGATCTTTTCAATTTGAAAAATCATCTTTTTGGTTAAAAATGTAACTACTTTGTTGAAAATTCGTTTTGTTGAAAATTATTTTTTTTTTCCAACTGAAAATTAACTTATACATTTTTCCATGAGAATTCATTTTTTCAGGTCGAAAATTCAACCACATTGTTGAAAGTTGAACTCTTCCGTTAGAAAATTAATTTTTTCAGTGGTAGATTCATCAATTTAGTTAAAAAGTTCATCTCTTTGGTAAAAAATTTAACTATTTTTTTTAAATTCGTTTTTTTCTCGAACTTTAATTTGAGGTAAGTAGACCTGAATTAAAAAAAAAATAATTTTCCACGTCCCTAAGTAATTTTTTCTTTTTTCTGAGCGTCAATATTTAAAAAGTATTTTCTTGGTTGAAGATTTATTGTTTTAATGGAAAATTCATCTCTGACTGAAAATTGAACTATTTTGTTGAATTTTTTTTTGGTTCAAAATTAATTTTTTAACGGAAAATTTAACTATTCCATTTTTTGTTGAAAATTGATATTTTTCATTTGGAAATTCATCTCTTTGGTTGAAAATTCAGCTATTTTGTTGAAAATTTGTTTTGTTTTGTTGAAAATTATTTGTTTTCAACTGAAAATTTAACTTATACATTTTTCCATGAGAATTCATTTTTTTAGGTCGAAAATTCAACCACTTTGTTGAAAGTTAAACTCTTTTGTTAGAAATTTTTTTTTTCAGTTGTTCATTCATCAATTTAGTTAAAAAATTAATCTCTTTGCTAGAAAATTTAACTATTTTTTTGAAAATTTGTTTTTTTCTCAAACATCAATTTAAGGTAAGTAGACCTGAATTAAAAAAAAAATTTACGTCCCTAAGTAATTGTTTATTTTACCTGACCGTCAATATTAAAAAATTATTTTCTTGGTTGAAGATTTATCATTTCAATGAAAAATTCATGTCTGACTGAAAATTTAACTATTTTGTTGAATTTTTTTTGTTCAACATTAATTTTTTAACTGAATATTTAACTTATATATTTTCCCACAAGAATTTATTTTTTTTAGGTCAAAAATTTAACTACTCTGTTGAAAGTTAAACTATTTTGTTGAAAAATTAATTTTTTTAGTTGAAGATTTATCAATTTAGTTAAAAAGTTCATCTCTTTGGTAGAAAATTGAACCATTTTTTTGAGAATTTGTTTCTTTCTCGAACATTAATTTTTTGATTGAATTATCAACTATTTCATTTTTCATTAATAGTTCAAGTATTTGGTTGGAAGTTGAACTTCTTTGTTAGCAAAATTGTTCAAAATCAATTTTTCAACTAATAATTTAACTATTACACTTTTCGTTAAAAATTTATTTGAATTTGAAAATTCATCTTTTCGGCTGCAAATTGAACTATTTTTTTGAAAATTTGTATTTTTTCTGCTTTAACATTTTTTTTTAGTTGAATTATCAACTATTAAACATGATCAAAAATTCAATTTGTTAATTTTTTACCATGAGCGAATTTATGACAAATTTATAAGCATTTTAGGCGAATTTCAACGAATTTTGAATAATTTATAAGACTTCAAAAAAATGAAACATAAATTCAAAATAATTTAAATGGATTAGAAAAGATAATGAAAATCCAAAAACTTTTATTTATTTCAGTGCTATTGGAATGAATTCAGAAGAATTGAACAGAAATGTAAAGAATTTTATATCATTACAAATGTAAGGTAAAAAAAATTAAAGTGAATTGAAAAAATTTTAAAATATAAAAAAAATGCATTGAATCTAGTGAGTTGGAAATGAGTTTAGAAAAAATTAAGAAAATTTAAAAGAATTTATTAGAATGCCTAACATTCCAAGATGAGTGAAAGTCTTTAGATCAAATTAAACAAATACTAAAAAAAATCAAATGAATTAAGTGTAATTGTGCGAAAATAGATGAATTCAAGTCAATTTAGAAGGATTTACGTGAATTCAGAAATAGTTTACGAGTTAAAAATATTTAGTGGATTTTTAATTAATTTCTTAGAATTTTGGAATATATAAACGATTTAAAAAATGTATTTAAATCCCTATTATTGATTGAAATCCTCGAAAATTTGATAAAATCCCTTGAAACCTTTAAAAATATTCTAAAGCCTTGAAAGTCCCATAGAATCGTTTCATATTTTTTGAAATTTTATGTGATACATTAAAACCTCGTTTAAATTTTCTTGAATTTCTTAAAATTATTCAAATCCTTGAAAATGCCTGAAATATTTTTAATTCACTTGAAAATACCTTAAAAATATTTTTATTCACCTAAAAATGCCTCAGAATCTTTTACAACATCGTAAAATATTCCAAATCCTTCGAAATCTTTTGATATCCATTGAGATCCCTTGAAACTATATAAAACTCTTGAAAATTCCTAAGGTGTTTTGAAAATACCTTAAAATATTTCAAATCCTTTGAAACCTTGGAATCACTTTAAATTATTGCAATTACATGAAATCCACCAAAACTACTAAAATCAATTGAAAATTACCCACATTTTTTTAATATCCTAAAATCTTCAAAATTCTTAAAAATCTCTGGAAATTTTTGGCAATATTTGAAAATCCTGTGAAATTTCTCAAATCTTGTAAATAAATTCTTTGGAATCCAATCAAATATTATAAAATCCCGTTAAATTACATGAAATCCGAAATGACCTGAAATCTTGGAAAATTTATTAAAGTACCTCGAGAGTTCTTAGAATCACTTAAAATGATGGGAATCCTTAAAAATCTGATGAAATGCCATGGGCTCATTAAAATATTCAAAAACTTTTTAGACCTATAACATCGTTCTATATCTTCCGAAATTCTAGATAATTCTGTAAAAATTCATGGCTTTTTTTAATAACTGAGAATCATGCAGATCCTTGCAAATCCCTTGCAATTTGTTTAATCACTTGAAAATGCATTGGATTTTTGGAAATATCGCAAAATATTATAGATCATTTGAAATCTTTTAAAATCCCTCAAAACCTTTTGAAATCTCTAGGAACTTTTTACGGGCTTGTAACGGAGTGTTTCGCTGATGATTGCATGGCATATCCATCTGGCCCATTTGAGTTTTTATTTTGTTCAAATAGTAATTTCACTCATTTTTTAATTTATAATGTAACTAAGAACAGGGATATAGAGCCTGAGCTGAAGTATAATTAATGAAATTTTATTATTTAAAGAAAATAAAAACTTAAATAAACTCTCTAAAATTCTTTGAAATCGCTTTAGATTACTGAAATCTGAGCATAAACAAAATTTGAACATAATTTAAAGAATTGCAAACTCTCAATGTTGAATTTACTGATCAAGGATGTTTCAAATCACGTTCATTTTTCTAAAGTAAAAATTTCCAGAATTAGACGTGAATTAGAAATATGTTTACAACAAGATGAAATCATTGATCTTTGAAAACATCAGATTTTCCTCCATCGAAGATTTTTATTCAATGATAAAAAACATGAGAACGAACTTCCCATTTTAAGTGATCAACAAACTGATGTTCAAGAGCAAAATTTAAATTTACACAAGATTTTCAAAGAAGAAGGTAGGGATCCTTGGTTTGTAAATTGGGCAGATATTCAAATTCCTGATTCAGTTACAGATATTCTCAATTTAGGTAAAGGTTTAAGTAATCATGTGATAAAAATTAAATCGAAACAAATGATTGACCAATCAAGTCTTTTTTAAGAAACCCGGGAGGACGGAAAGCCAAATCGGATTGGTATCATATCCATTGTCCCTATTGATGTTATCAGGGTGTTTTAAGATTTCCTATGCTTTTCTACGTTTTCTTGTAAAAATATTGTACGTTTTTGCAATGACGGTTGTTTTGTCAAATAAAATGCTATGTCCTGTTTCAATATGATGCTCAACTACTGCTGATTGCGTGAAATGTTCTAGCCTGACTTTACTCTCATGTTCCTTCACACGTTGGCTCATCGCCCTCCCGGTTTCTCCAATATAGCCTTTGCCACAAGAAGAAGGGATTTTATATACTTCCGGATCACTGAGAGGTGCTTTTTTATCTTTCGGGTTGTTTAGAAGTTGTCCCGATCTCGCAGGTGGTTTAAATATGGTTTGGATGTTGTGTTTGTTGAGAATTCTTCCTATTTGTTCTGTGATACCTTGAATG